>WSXT02182786.1:0-20932 GCA_011762715.2 Neuroterus valhalla | reverse complement strand
CGACCCACCGTAACCGTGTCTTTCCAAGCTTCCCCCTCCAGCGGGAGTTTCGGGACCTGTATATACGACCGTGGTATATCCCAACTTCAAATTCCCAATAGGATCCTTGAATAAAAAGAATATTATTGGTAAGGAAGGGATTGACATATCTTAGTCACTTTTTATTTTAGTTTGAAGAAGTTATTACAGGTTCGCTAGTGAGGTTGTATCCTCAAATGCGCCCCCCCCCCCACTTGCTTGTTGTCAAACTTTAACCGAAGGGGTACGGCTACGTCACTACGGGCTACCCCTTTAAAGAATGAATTTGCATATCTATATCTATACTCATATTCAATTATCCCTTCCTTCTTGATGTATATGTATTTTCAAAATGTGCTGATTTTCCATATATGTAGTCACTTGTTTTTGTATGCCAATGATATAAAACATATAGAAAGTCCGCGGATTTTGAAAACGGACGTACAAACGGAAGGAAGGCATAACATAACAAGGGTTATTGTCAAGTGGTGCTGTGATGTAGTATCTATGGACCTTGGCATTCAATCCACCAACCCCGTAAAAGTGTGAAGTCGATGATCGTTTCGTGAGTTTTTCCAGTTTTTCGGCTTTTCATACAGTTTGTGAGGCGACGCGTCCCGTATACTTAACTGCAGAAATTGCGAATAATTGTTTGCATTCTCTTGTTTCCTTGTTTGTTGTTAACTACGAGCCGTGTGGTGGGTCCGGTGTGTCCGATTTTCATGCTGTTTCCGTCAGAAAGGTAGCTGAATTCGTCGCGAGTGAAGTACATTACCTATAAAATACGACATTTATCTGAAAAAACTGCTATATATCCACCATGAGCGCTGAAGAAGAGGTTCTACGAATCCAGAAAAAACTGACTAAAATGTCGAACGGCGATGGATCGGTAAGCGAATTGAAGTATGTTGTTTGTTGAATAGGGACGCGCGAACCGAAACGCCCTCGTGTTTTTGGTGCGGCAATTTAAACCGCAGAGAAGTAAAGTTGATTATGTATATATGTAAACAAATATTCGTGTTTACCTTAGCATTTTTAGATTTTTTGATTTTTAAATTGAGCTCATGGTAAACAAATACTGTTAAAGTGTATTTTGAAAGCTTTTATAATATAACCTAATTCTAATATTGGAATATATTTTCATATGGTTGTGTGTTGGTAGAAAATCGATGATTTCGGGAGAGATACAAGTAGGAAACTTAAGGTATACTCGGAATATGATTACTACTCATAAACAGGGGTCTTTTTGTATTAGAATTCGGTCATTTATTCTGTGCTAATTACTTCAAAGGTCTTTTACGGATTCGCAATTTTACTATTTATTTAGAATTTACGTCAGAAGTAAGAAGGAACTTTGGTCTGTATTTTTGTGATTATTATGAGAAATGAAAGAAGAACTATTTAAATATATTTAGCTTCTGGTTTGAAATTTCAGGGCCAAGAACAAGCATTGGACCTGCTCAAAACTTTACAGAAGTTGCCGGTAAATTTGGATCTCTTGACGAAAACTAGAATCGGAATGACGGTAAACACTTTCCGAAAGTCGAGTCAAGACGAGGAAGTTATTTCCTTATCGAAGGTCTTAATCAAGAACTGGAAAAAGTTTTTATCAACAGGTAATAAATTAATTCGATCAAAAAGTAATGAGAAACCTAATCTTTTATTCTAATTGTTTTGCTGATTTCAATAATTCAAAAATGGCATGAATTATTCAGATAAAGGAAAAGATTCAAGTTCATCCAGTAGTTCCAAAAAGAAGGAGGACAAATCCGACAAAAATTCAGACGACAGCGATTCAAAAAGGGAGAAAGACGTTGCTGATAGCGATGTAAAGGTGAAGGAAGAGAAATCTAGTAAAGATGAGAAGAAAAAACAAACTTCCTTCCCAGCCCCGTCTACAACAGACGCTGTTAGACTGAAGTGTAGGGAACTACTGGCAAACGCTTTACGCGTTGATGGTCAAACTTTTGAAGGCTGTGCAACGCCTGAAGAACTATCGGAGGAATTGGAAGATGCAATTTTTCAAGAATTCAAAAACACGGATAACAAGTACAAAAATAGGGTAGGTTTTTCTCCCAATAACTATACGAAACAAGAATTCTACTACAAAATCGCTGGAAACTAAAAAGAAAAAACAAGAAACCCACGATCAAGTTTGGATAAAATTTGCTTAGAATGAAAACAAATCTGGAAATTTTGTACAGAATACCAATTTGAATGCATCCAAATTTGAATATTGCTTCGGAAAATTTGTTACTTATACTGAAGCGAAATTGAGATGAGTTTTTTTCGTTTTTGAAAAGGACTGTTTTGATGCAAATAATGATTGTTCTTTTTAATTTCTAAAAGCAAATTTATGAATAAAAACTTGGTACGTTTGATTGATTTTAAATTCTCAGAATTAATTATTCTATTTGATTACCACAGGTGCGTAGCAGAGTTGCGAATTTGAAGGATTTGAAGAATCCCACCCTCAGAACGAACTACATAATTGGAGCTATAACAGCAGTTCGTCTTGCGAGGATGACTGCAGAGGAAATGGCGAGTGACGAGATAAAACTACTGCGGGAACAATTTAAGAAAGAAGCAATCAACGACGCACAGTTGGCAACTGTACAAGGAACGAAGACCTCGTTGCTCAAATGCGGCAAGTGCAAAAAGCGCAATTGTACTTACAACCAAGTACAAACACGTTCGGCGGATGAACCGATGACAACCTTTGTCCTCTGCAATGAATGTGGAAATCGGTGGAAGTTCTGTTAAAATCAGAAGAAAAATATTGGTCGTTCTTCATCCACTTTTCGATCCTCGACTTCTGAAAACCAAACTGTACTGGCCTCAGTACAAAATCTGAGACATTTTGGTTCATTTTGTACATCGGGTTGAAGAGAAGACAAAAATTTAATTGTGTTTTATACAATCACGTTGATGTGGAGAAATTAATGGAAATTTGCATTAATTTTCCTAATTTGTAATTCGAATTGTAATGTATGGGCAATGTTTGTCAGAGAAAGCGATAGGTTGCTTTGTAAAGAAAAATCAATTTTAGCAATATTATTTAATTCAAGGTAACAGCGGCATAAACGATATTATTTATGTATGTACATAGAGAATGTGATACTCTAGGATACGCTGACTTCAGTGTAAAATCTTATGCTGTATCTTTTATATGATACCTCTGTTTTAATAGCTATTAGTTTTCGAAGTGTTGCACACATTTTTATCCAGATCAGCGAAACTGAATCGCGTTTCGGACTATTCCTTTCGCCTGACAAACCGTTCCCAATATATCTCTCTACTAAAGATTTGTTGGTACGTGCGATTTCCAGAAAAGAATTTAAGGAGTTGTGAGACATTTACTTTTATTGCCTTAAAAGCCTAAAGTGAACTTTAGTAAGGTAAATATTATAAAAGTAACATGATCCCTGAAAGAAGATTAGGAAATCCAATGTTTGTGACTCACTAAGATATGAAACATGTATCGAGACTTAGAAGTTCTCATTGCGAGGTATCACTTTGAAATTTTTTCAACTTTGTGAAACATTTATTTCATAACAGTGAAAATTTCTGACTATTGTGACATTACTAAATTGAATTCGAATATAGTTTGACTTGTATATTTTTTTCATTTCGTTCCTCGGAACGGGAGAGTTGGAGACTAAATAAAATTACTATACATACAAGACACTACTATTCTTGTTTTTTACATTCTCATTTATTTTCTAATTCAAAGGTTTTTGAAAAAAAACACTCTTGAGTCTCGCTTCTATACTTTCAGGTATTTACTATTTACAAACTGATAAAAGTTATGTACATGACTTAAATTAATATATTTTTTTAAATTTTTTGTTAATCAACTTGAGGATCTGGTTCGCTTCTGCATATCACGGAAATTCGTCTAGCTCTCGGAACTTTTTCTCCTTTGAATATTGATTCAGCGGCACTAAGGACCTCGTGGTTGTATTTTTGTCTTGCTAGTCCACTGTAAATTGTACAATTGAAGTTTGAAAATTATAATGTTGAGTTTTTATTTAACGCAGTAGAATTCAAAAAGTACATTTTTGGGACACATTAGAAGTTTCATATTTGTACATTTGGAATTGACGATTCAATGTGTCCACTGAGGGTAAACATTTTCTTTGCATCCCTCCACTATTCCTCCACACACCCTAACACTAACTTGGTGGCAGGGGAGACCAACAGCTTAAGGTGGGTTCTGAACCACCGAGAACAACAGCTTCAAGTACTCAGAGAACCTTTTTCTTTGAAAGTCACCGTGTGGACCGCCGAGGCCCTTCAGAGTGCGAGGCGGGAATCGAACCCGCAAGTAGACGCAGTGGGTCTAAAGCTTATGCTGCTCTAGCCCCCACGACCATCGACTCACTTAATTTTTCATATTTAGAACGATGATTTCAAGGATTTTTATTATGAGAATAAGATGCAATGTTAGAGTTGATGCTTTTATTGTTGAATTACCTCATAATGTAGAGAGATCTTCTTGGAAGAAAAAAATCCTCTTTTAGATCTTCTTTTTCTACGGATGTGAGTCGCATTACACAATCGCTCAGCAAACTGATTCCGGCAATAACGTCTCCACAAAACTGGAATATATCCAAATCAAATTTGAGAAAATAATTAATATTTAATAACAGGGTGGCGACTTGACCGGGAGTTTACTTGACTCAACCAAGCTATTGAAAATTCTACCGAAAAAATACGAAAAACGACCGCTTTCTTCGTATGAACCGAAAAGAGATCGTATCATTTGATGTAAAGAATGTAACGTCCCTTTAATCTGATTCTCAAAATATACAAATACATCTATACGTCATGAGGAAGAATTTTCATTTTTTTCCATGATAAGAAAAACATTTTGCAGATTTGTTGCTCTGTGAGATTTTTTTAGCTGACTCAAATTTAATAATCGAATTGATAATAGCCCAAACCTACAGAAAGAATTATTATCTTCATTTTTCCGAAAAAATGTATTTTTCACGTTTTATTTGCTTTTCCTCATTTATCTGACTTGGGACAGGGAATTTCAGAAAATAAATATAGTTTTTATTTTAGGGCAGAGAGTTTCAGTGAAGAAGTATAATTTCACTTGGAACACGGAATTTTTTACATGGAACGGGAACTTTTTAAACTAATTATAATTCAGATTTAGAAAAGAGGAATTAAAAAAAAATCTTTCCTCCAATTCAAAATTCATCACAATTTTAAAGTTCCCTCTTCTTAATTTTAAATAAAGAAAGTACTTCATTCAGTCTTGAGAGTAGAAGTAGTATTCCGAAAAAAGAATATTTCTGAATTATGATAGAAAGCTTGTTTACAATGTCCATTGTTAAAAATCAAATTTTCTTGTTAAAGTTGCATATACGTCGATTCAAAATTCACCTTTGGTTGAAATTTCAACTACTTTGTTAAAAATCAATTCATTTTGTTTGTGAAAATTCAAGTATTTAGTTGAACATTAATTCTTCAATTTGAAAATCAAACTATTTTTTTGAGAATTTATGTAGTTCGTAAAAAATTTGTCTATTTTGTAGAAAATTAATCTTTATGGACATTTACAATTTCATTTGTCTCTTCATCATTTTGTGCATAAACGTAATAATTTGTTTGACAGTCCGTTTTGTTTGTTATAAGTAATTTTTTCTTAACTGAAAATTAAACTTATTCCAAATGAAAATTCCATAGTTTCAGTTAAAAATATACATTCCTTCAATTAAAAATCCTTTTTGTCTAGTATAAACCACTTATGCTTGGTTTAAGGATGGTTTCTTCAACTAAAAATGTTACTGCTCCATTTTTGGATGAAAATAATTATTTTTGGACTTTGAAATTCGACTTTTTTGTTGAAACATTATATTTTAAGTGCTCCAGTTGAATATTTATCTTTTCCATCGAAAATTCATCTTCTTCTTCTGGTTGAAGATTCATAATGTTATTTGAAACTTCATCACATTGGTTGAAATATGAACTATTTTGTTGGAAATCTGTTTTTTTTTTGTTATCGTAAACTGATATTTTAAATTGTAAGTTTAACTGGTCCAATTTCTGTAAAAAAATGATATATATATATTTTTTTTTGAAAATTAGAGTATTCTTTTCAAAATTGATTTATTTTGCAATGTTTGATCTATTGTGTCAAAGGATGTTCAGAATGAACGTAATGAATTAAAAAAAAATGTTTACGTTTTGCGACAAATATAAATGTGGCCGAATCGCCACCCTGAATAAGCAAATGTTCTGTTGTAAATGAAGACTTCATTAAACACTTAAAAATATGTAACTATGTATTTGTGAAAAGAATCTTTTGTAAAAATGTGAGTTCAACTATTGTGAGTGAGAATCTCAAAAATAGTTGAAAATGTTGTTTCAATCTGTAGTTTATCAATTCGTCCATTCTCATTTTTTAT
The DNA here is from genome assembly GCA_011762715.2 of Neuroterus valhalla. NCBI lineage: Eukaryota > Metazoa > Arthropoda > Insecta > Hymenoptera > Cynipidae > Neuroterus > Neuroterus valhalla. The sequence continues at coordinate 14,492 of WSXT02182786.1, read as the reverse complement.
TTTAATGCCATGCAACCAAAAACACAAAACATCCAAGATACTAAAATAATATTTTCTAACTTCATTACCTTGATACTATCCACATGAGGTTTAATCCACCCCTCGGCAGACAAATCTAACACGTGGACATACGCTAGTTGAGGAGTCCCAATTGGAAATGCTTTATTTCTAACTCTGTCGATAATTTTTGTATTTTCTACATTCCATTGAGCACGTTCTGTTTCACGATATCCATGTATAGCCTGTATATTAGATATAAAATCATGTAATTTCTAGAATGAGACTTACATTATTAAGACTGACACCTAATGAATACATAAAGAAAGGAAAATATTTTACACGCAACAAAGTATTTTACTAACGTTATCCCAGTGTGAGAATTCATATCGTAGTCGTTTTAAATAGGGATCCATTTCCTTGAGGATAGAATCCTCTTCTTCCTGACTTATAAAATCAGGATATATTTTCATTGTTGCGAGCAACTCTTTTTTCCAGTCTTGGCTATTTTCTTCGTTGATATTACCTGTTTCTCCTAGAGAATTGCTATACAGTGCAGTAAATGCATATCTACATTTTTGGGAGATCTGCATTTGCATCATTATTTTCCTTAAAGCCATTCTCGGGTTCTAGAGAAAATAAATTAGACAGTTATAATTGAAAAGACTATTTATTTTTATGTAAATGTCGTTAGTTTTGATCTAGAATTGAAATGATCATCAAATGAATAATCTTCTGGAAGAGAAGTACAGTTTGGAATTTTGAAAAATCAAGCTTCAAAGGTGTAAATTTAGAACTCATTGAACATATTAATCTGCAACAAAATTAAACTACCTGAAAATTTGGGAAATTCTTTTATTTGCAATTAAGACTCAAAAGTTCAATAATATCCATGCTCTTATTACAGTTAGGATAAATTGGGATAAATATCCCTTAATTAGAAATATATACATATAAGGGTGATCCAAAAATAGCTTTTTTTCATTAAATGGATCTACTAAAAATGATTCCTTTTTGTGTAAAAATATTAAGGGGTTTTCAAGCCCATTTTTTCAAAAATTGCTTTTTTTATTCCAATTTTCATTTTTTTAACGGATTGTTTTGCTTCGAAATACATACAGTATTTTATTTTTAGTGGGATACATTGTCCAGATTTTGCGGGGTGTCTGTTGATCAGGCAATTTGAAAAATATCTGGTTTTCCCCCTCGATATGATTTTCGAAGATGTGGGATCGCAGGAATTAAATGATTCCAGGAGTGGATAACCCCTCGATCAAATCTATAATAATAAGCATTTTTCAATGTCTTCGGGATCATTTTGAAAGTGGATTTCTATAAAACCAAATCAACTCATCACTCATCAATTTCGGCTTGCATGGTGCAACATGATTCAAAGTTTGAACAAAAATGTTAGAAAAATCTAGGTAGATCTAGATCTCTTTTTCTGCTGAAAGAAATATTTTTGTAACAAATATATGAAAAAAGTAATCATTAAGCTTCTGTCGAATTTCTTTGAAATATATATTCATTTTATTTTTACTATTATGTTCATAAAGATGAGATGTCTTCAAATTTGTACAACTTTTTTAAAACAACTTTGTAGAACGTTTATTATTTCAGATTGTATTCAAAGTTTAGAAAAACGCTGATATTTCTACTATATTTGCAACGTCTTCAAAAATGATTGCCTCATCCACCCTGGCATATTTTCAAAGTATTCTGATAGCAGAAAAAAATGTGGATTTTGTTAGAAGGAAAATAATGTCCGGCTCTAAATAAAACACCCGGTTTTTTTCCCGGTTTCAGACATCCTGCATTCAATAGAGTTTATAAATGCCAAGATGAATTTTCATTCTTCTGGTTGTTTAAGTAAGAAAATCCCATTTGCAAGAATAGTCTTGATAGACATCAAGGTAGAAGATTTTCTTTCAATTCAGCCAAAATTCAGAGGACATTTTGACATCGAAAGAAATATATGTATCTACACAACACGCATAAATAACTGAAGTGTCGAAAAATTACCATTTACTTAAAAAAGAAAAGAAAACGTTCGTAACGTAGTTTATAAAAAATCTCTCACATATTTAGAAGATAAAGTCAAAGCATTTCCAACGTTTCTTCTATATCCTTTCTGCTTATTTATCGTATTTATGGATGGCTTGACATAACCTCACTTACACATTCACCGAATGAACTGAACAGCTGCGTGCGAAAGCGGCAAATTTAACATCTGATCACATACATAAACATCCATGCATATACATGCACAGCCGGCCTTGCAATTGAGTGCGTGTATATGCATAAGATACGACGCACGTGGCATGATTACACGGTCAAATTTGCAAATGGGAATCGTTTTTGAGAATCGTTTCAACAGATTAATGGATTACATTCTTTAGCGTCTTACACTGTGCAAAAAAGTTTTCTTGTTTCCCGGAATATATCGTTTAAATTTACGAAATTGCATATCCTAACCTCTATATGGATATATAATATATATACTTTCCTTACTCTGTTGATGAAATGGAAAATAAAGATTCCTTGAGAGAATCAGAGGAGAAAAGCACAACTCTTCTTAAAGAAGGCAAAGCAGAAATCTTAGTTGAGGAAAAAAATGTCTTCTATAATCCGGTTCAAGAATTTAATAGAGATTTGAGGTATGTTGTGATTATTAAAAGAATGTTTATAAAGTGATCATTTATTAATTCGTTTCAAATTTATTCTTATTTGATGTTTCTTATATAGTATTGCAGTTTTATCTTTATTTGCGGAAGATAAAAATGGTCAAGTTAATACGAAAAATATTGTTGTTAAAGAAACTATAACAGAAGATAAGAATCCATCAGAATTAAAAAACCAGGTAAAATTTCTTTGTATGTATTAGAGGTATTAAGAGGAAAGATAAATGATTTGGGAAACTGTTTTACTGCAAAAAAAAAATAATAAGTTTTCAAATCTGATGAATAAGGTCGATCTTGATAAGATTTGAACCATTTTTAATGTATTTTAGGATGGAATCACGGTATTAGAAGCCTTGTCTGCAACTGGTTTGCGTAGTATAAGATACGCAAAAGAAGTAAGCGGAATAAAATGTATCGTGGCAAACGATATTGCTACCAGAGCAATCGAGGCAATCAAAAAGAATATTGCCCACAATGGAGTAGGAAATATTGTGGTACCAAGTCACGAAGATGCAACGTGAGCGTTTTTATGTTTAAAAAAACAACAATAACAGTATCTGCTATCCCTAAGCTTCTTACTCAATGTTCTAAGTATTTGAAGCTTAAAATACTTCTAAATTTCAGAATGGTTATGTATCAAAATAGAAAAACTCGTTTCGACGCTATCGATTTAGATCCATACGGATGTCCCTCGATATTTCTTGACGGAGCAGTGCAATCAGTTTTGGAAGGCGGATTGCTTTTAGTAACAGCGACTGATATGGCAGTTTTAGCAGGGAATTCGCCAGAGACTTGCTATGTGAAATACGGAGCAGTATCCTTAAAATCCAAAGCCTGCCATGAAATAGTAATATCCTAATGTCCAATCACTTTCTCTTATTTGTTCCTATATGAACACATCAAGTATAGAAATTTACCATTTTTTAAATATTTAACTAGGCCCTGCGAATTTTATTGCAACATATTTCAGCCCACGCGGGGAGATACGGTCGTTATATCCAACCACTTCTTTCTATAAGTGCAGATTTTTATATCAGAGTATTTGTCAGAGTTTTTACTGGTCAGAAAAAATGTAAGGAAAATACAACCAGATTAGGAATGCTCTATCAATGCCATGGATGTGAAAGTATGACGATTCAACCTTTGGGTACAAAATCACCATCTGGAGGTTTCAAATTACCGGGGGGACCAATTGTGGATCAACTTTGTAAATATTGTCAGCATAAGCATCATGTAAGGAAAATTTATGATACAAATTGTATTGGGCAATATTTTTTGAAGAGATTAAGGAAATTGAAATGTATCTTAAATTAAGAAATAATTTGTTTTAGGTTGGTGGCCCTTTGTGGTTGGATTCTCTGCATGATCAAAATTTCGTTTCGAGACTTCTGTGTAAAGCGGAGGAAATGGAACTTGGAACTTCGAAAAGGATATTAGGGGTTTTAAATGTTGTAAGAGAAGAGCTTGACTGCCCTTTGTATTATACTCTTGACCGAGTGGTACGTTTTGAAAGATTTAAAAGAAGTATTTAAACTAAAACATTTTCATCATGCTGTTTTACATTAAAAATCCAAATTTGTCTCTAGATGTCTATTGTGAGATGTGACACGCCGTCCATGGTATTATTTAGATCAGCGGTATTAAATGCAGGATACAGAGTCTCGTATTCACACGCAAATAAGATTTCAATAAAGACTGATGCGCCTAATGATGTGATATGGGACATTGTTCGAGCTTGGGAAAAGGTAGGAGAATTCTATCTCTTGAGGGTTGAATTATTTTGTATAGAAGTATTATTGCAGTACTTTAAAATATTATCATCTGTATCAGGAGCATCCTGCAAAGAGGGACAGGTTGGACAAAAGAAGTCCAGCTCTTGCGATTTTGACTAAAGAATCTACCACACAAGTTTCGTTCACACTTCATCCTGATGCAAATCCAGTTTCTCGACAGAAACGTCTGGCGCGTTTCCTATTGAATCCAGAATCTAACTGGGGACCTGGGACAAAATCTTGCACCATGTAAGCTTTTGACATTTTTTTTTGCACTAATATTAATCCCAAATTTGTAATTGTATTATAGAAATATAAGAGTCGATTTCAAAATCATTTATAAAACACAAATTGGAATTTTTTTCTTCAGGATCAACAGGGAAAAAGCGCATTTGAAAAGAAAGCGAAACCAAAATAAAAACGAGCAAAACAAGAAAAAGGCGGAAGAGGAAATTACTGAAAATGTAAGCGAAAATGAAGAAAGCGAAGAAAAGCCGCAAATGGAAACTTAAATTCATAATTTCTTATTTAATTTCTTATGTACAAAGTTTTGGAATAATAAACAGATACATTTTTTAATAGGTCTGTACTTTTCTATCCTCATTAAAATTCATTTACACTTATTGTTTATATTTTTGCTTCGAATATATACAATATATATATTTTCTGGTAAATAAAGGCAGTCTAAGGTCCCGACGCTGATCACCATGACAACGAAAATGAAAACAACGTATATTGTAGATGATTATAGTACACGTATCGTCATCTAGTTATATCAGTTCAACGTCGAATATATAATAAAACGTTTTGATTGTTATAACAATGGGCGAAAGCACAAAGTTTATTGTCACAGAGATTAACAAACTTTTGTCGCGGAGTTACAACTTGATTTCTTTTAGTGCATTAGGGCCCGAGGATTTGCTTCAAGTAAGAAACAAAATAATTGCAATCAAAAAGATAAGTTTTGTTACTTTCTTCATTAAGGAAAATAATAGGTAAAAAAAGACGCAATTATCAAGTAAAAATATAATATTTTTGCATTATTATAATTTTGAGATAAGCAAATAACTTTTTGATTCATAATTATTTCATGGCCATAAAAATGATGACATAATCAAATATTAGGTGCTCAGTGATGTTTTAACAGAAGTGGAACAAGAAGGAGCGCCAAAAATCAACATAAAGACTGAGAATCCAGAGCAAAGTTCTATTCGCATTTTCTCGATTCTAAGAGTACTAAAATATCAACCAAACATAGATCCTGTATTATTTAGGTACTATAAGTCCAATCAATGTTCCCAGTACTTATACAGAATAAATTAAATTATATCGATGAAAAATCAAATGATGTTCTACCTTTTAATTTTAAGAATTATTCAGAGAATCTTTTTATTTTCAGACAAGGTTTGGTGAAAGGTGAACAGGAAATAATTTACCCCATTCTAAAATGGATTTTTTCGAACCTCAGTATTGCGCGACAAAGAGCTTATTTAGCTCGATTTCTCGTCAAAGTATGAAACCAAAATTTTATTGCCAAGGAAATACCAAGTTTCTGATTATATAAATTTTTTCTTCTTTAATCCCTTCAAGGTGGAAATACCAGAGGAATATTTATCAGATCCAGAAATGAGTGCTTTGTACGAAAAATATTTGAATATGGTAGAGGAGTTCAAAGCAGTTCACAAGGAAAGAGAAGCCGGAAGAAAGGTTTCCTTTAATTCTAGAAATTTCATAATGCGGGCTTTCTTCTAGGGCAGCTTTTCGAATATTATTATTTTTGTGATTCTATTATTCTCAGAGTGGCGAAAATGCGGCTGAACTCAAAGCTGATGTTGCAGCAATGGAAAAAGAAAAAAAAGTAAGTTTAACATAAATTATAAAAATGAATGAAGAACTTTTTGTTCAAGCGATCAACCTATTGTTTCAGACTTTGGCAGGAAGAGTTGAAAGGATGAGAATGAGAATTCAACCTGCGATCCATTTATTGGAAGCAGCTCAACGTTTGAGACGCGAGAGAGATAGAGAACGAGAACTTGCGATACAGAAGGCTCAAGAATTGGAAGCTTATGAGGCTTTGGAGGTAAATACAATATAATTAGAGAAATTAAAATTAATGCGCTACCGGGAAATGATCGTGAATTGAATTAAAAACTGGGGATTCGCTTGACTCAACGCAGACTATTCAAAATTGTACAAAAAAAAAAAGAGAAATGACCGCTTTCTTTTTATGAATCAAAAAGAGATCTTATCATTTGATTTGAAGAATGTAACGTTCCTTTAATCTGACTCTTAAAATATTTACGTCATGAGAGGGAGAATTATAATTTTTTTCCATTATAAGAAAAACGTTCTGCAAATTCGTTTCTCTGTGAGATTTCTTTAGCTGACACAACTTTGATAATCGACTTAATGATAGCTTGAACCTACAGAAAGAATTATTACCTTCATTTTTTCAAAAAAATGTATTTATCACGTTTCATTTGCTTTTCCTCATTTATCTGACTTGCGACAAGGAATTTCAGAAAATATTTTATAGGTAAGAATTTCAAAAAATCGTTCCTCCAATTCAAAATTCGTTACAACTTTAAAGTTCCCCCTTCTTAATTTTAAATAAAGAGAGTAACTTCAAGCAGTATTTAGAGTACAAGTAGTATTCCGAAGAAGAAATATGAATATTAAAAATATTAAAATATTCACACTAAATATTAAAAATATAGGTATAATATTTTTATTTATATGGTTCGAATTTCAACCATTCTGTTGAAAACTTGTATTTTTTGGTTGAAAATTAATTTTTTGTCAAAAATTGAACTAGTCTAGTTAAATGTTCATCATTTCAGTTAAACGTTCGTCTTTCTGGTTTAAAATTCTACTACTTCAATTGAACATTTACCGTTTCATTTGAACCTTCATCATTTCTTGTATAAATGTAATAATTTGTTTAAAAGTTAGTTTTTTTTTGTTTGTTGAGAGATAGTTTTTTTTGTTTAAAGTTATTTTTTTTGGTTATAACTAATTTTTTTTAACACAAAATTCAACTTATCCCAATAGGAAATTGCAAAGTTTCCTTTAAAAATCTATGTTTTTAGTTAAACATTTATTTTTTCTCAATTTAAAATATGAGTAATCAAATTTTCATTTAATAATCTTTTCAGTGAAAGCTATTTATCGGTTTGAAAACTCAACTGCTTCAGTTAAAGATTATTTTGTTTAGTAGAAATGACCTATGCTTGGTTAAAAATTGTTTTTCAGACTAAAAAATATAGGTATAATATTTTTATTTTTATGATTCGAATTTCAAACATTCTGTTGAAAAATTGTATTTTTTGGTTGAAAATTAATTTTGTTGCAAAAATTGAACTATTCTAGTTAAATGCTCATCATTGCAGATAAACATTCGTCTTTATAGTTTGAAATGCAACTACTTCAGTTGAAAATTCACAATTTCATTTGATTCTTCATCATTTTGCGTGAAAATGTAATAATTTGTTTGAAAGTTAGTTTTTTTTTTTGTTAGAAAAAATTTGTTTCTACTGAAAATTTAACTTATTTCAATTGAAAATTTCACAGTTTCAGTTAAAAATCTATTTGGTTGATTATATATCCATTTTTTTAAATTTAAAATTTGAGTAATAAAATTTTCGTTGACGATTTATCCTTTCAGTTAAAGTTAATTATCTGTTTAATAGCTCAACTCCCCCAGTCCCATTTTTGGTAGAAAATAATAATTTTTTGACTTTGAAAACCAAATATTTTGTTAAAACATCATGTTTTTTCTTAGAAAATGATTCTTCCTGTGTGTAAATTAATCTTCTTGTTTGAATATTCACCTTTATTGTTGGAAATTGAAGTGTTCCAGTTAAATATTGATCTTTTTAGTAGAAAATTCATCTTCTTGTTTTGAAATTCAACTGTTCTGATTGAAGATTCATAATGTTATTTTAAAATTCATCACATTGGTTGAAAAATGAACTATTTTGTTGGAAGTCGGTAGTTTTTTTGTGTTATCGTAAATGATTTTTTTTTTTTAATTGTAAGTTTAACTGTTTCAATTCTTGTAAAAAATTTTTTTTTTTTAAATTAGAGTATTCTTTTTAGAATCGATTTATCTTGCTATGTTTGATATGTTGTATTAAAGGATCTTTAGATTCGAATACAAATAAATGTAAGCGTTTTACGCCATATAAATATGTCACTTCTAGTTGACCGGAAAAATTGAAAAACTTGACCGGGAAAAACCGGGAATTTGAAATCATCTGTCGAATCGCCACCCTGAAATTGGATACTCGATTTTAGGTTTCGCTGCAAAAAGCAGAACGAGAATTAAAAATGCTAAAACAGGAAGGAGCAGGGCTCACTCCTCAATCCTTAATACAACGACTAGCTGAGGAAGTTTCTGTCCTTACTGCAATTGCAAATGAACGTTTGCCGGCTGAAATAGCAGCAAAGGAACTTCAAATAAAAGCCTTAAAATCAGTTGTAGAAGCACCGTATATTGGGACAGATGAAATTGCAGCTTTGAGAAGTAGATTGGACGCCGCAGCACATGAAGTTCAAGAATTAGTAGAGAAAAAGGTTTGAATTACTCAAACAAAAATCAATATTGAAAAAATAGATTACCTTAGTTCTAAAAAAAATTATCTTTTTAGGCATCAGAGATGGGAGCTGATAAAATGGCTCCTTTCCGACAACAAGCAGCTGCGATTGCAAATATCAAGCGCAATGTTCTCGAAAAATTAGAGAAACATGAATCTACTCTGGCAGAATTGGAATCCAAGTTGCAAGAAAAAAGAGAGAAAGCAAAAATGTTAGCAGAGGAGACAGCACCACAAGGAGAGGAATTGAAAAGATACGTAGCGCGTTTAAAAACACGGAGTACTTTGTACAAACAATGCAGATCTGAACTATCTGCTATCAAAGCAGAAAATGGAGTTCTCAGTCGAACTATTGAAATCTTAAAGCACCAAGTTTGTGAATTTTTGGAATGACAGTAAAATAAAAGAATTTTCATTAATAAAATATGATAAACCATTACATATCTTTCAGCTTTCCGAAATCCAACCCAATGATGAAATGCAGACTCTTCCAGAAGGGTTCACAAAAGAAACTGGACCTGCAATTAATGCACAATTGTCTCAAAAAGGCTCGACACTTCAAACTCAAATCAGTCCATTACTAAATGGTTAGGCCTAAAAAGTATTAGAACATGTATTTTTTTTTCACAATAGCTGTTAGGTATAAGCATTAATTTTTGTTGAAATTTTTTCAGAAATAAAACCCTTGCGTCAAACAGCTCAGGAGTTAGAGGAAAGATATGAAAAGGCTCGTAAAATGCACGAATCCGTTCAAGCAAGTATGGAAGGTTCGACTCATGAATTGGAACAAGAGGTGGAAACTCTCAGGGAAACCGTGAATAAGGTGGATAATTGAAATAATTATTTCGAATTGTAGATACTTTGTACTCGATAATTTTGAGAGTCCCAAGTCGATTCTAAAGAGAAAAAAAATGTTTGGAGAAATCCCTTTGTATTATTTTAAACATTAAATGAAAAACATTCTACTTTTTCCAAGAATAAAGAAAAAACTGAGGAATTAAGAGCAGAAATTGCGAGAATGAAACTTGCTCAAGAGAGAATACAACAGGAAATAAAGGCAAGCATTTCCTTTTTTATAGCCTTTTTGTTATTTTCATATAATTAATTTTTTAATTTTAATTTAATAAAAAAATCATTCAAATAGAATTATGCAAGTCAAAGCGGTGGTCCAACGTATAGGGATGAATTACAAGAAGCGATACAAGCTGAGGACAAAAGAATGAAAGTCTTAAAGGAAGAAGAGAAAAATCTCCAGGAGCAAGCCGCTCATAATGAGTATCAGCTCCAACAATGGACAAATCTGCAATCGTGAGTTCAGGCATAATAATATATTTGTTAAAATCCGAATTAATACGATTGGGTTAATAATAATCAATTTTACTTTCAGAATATTTGAGATCAAGTTGAAATGTGCACAGGAAATTAAGGAAAGAGATGGTATTGTAGTTCGAGAAAAGGGCGCAGAAACTCTAATTTTGCAATAAATAACGGGGTGGTAATTTAACGTTGAAACTTTCGGGAAACAAACTATAAATCTGAATAAAATGATAGATATCAAGAATTATCGATAAAAATTATGAAATGAAAAAAAAATCAAATTAATGAATTTTCTTAGTTATTTAATACTCCTTCGTTATAAAATAAAACTAAGGGCCTGTAAGTTATATTACAAAAGTACGGGTGATAACTTAATTAAGAGATTCGAATGTAGAAGGTTTTACACAAGTGCACAAGAACACAAGCTGTCAATCCCAATCCACCAACTGCTATTCCGAGATTAATGTACTTTTTAGTTTGAGGGATGTCATCAGTCATCTGGAAATAACATTTAAAAAATTGAATATGTATTTCAGAGTGTCTCCGCAAAAAAAATATATATATAAAATATTCTAATTTTTCATCGAAAGAAATATTTGTACCGTCGACATGTATTTTTCTAAGCTGCGGAATTCTCTGCTGATGTCATCGACTTCTTTGAGAGTAGCTTTGGCTGCTATTTTCAAAGCTTGACTAGCACGCAAACTTTTGTTAGGTTCCACAAAAAAGTTAATTTGTTCCTTAGAGAGTCTCAGCCTTGCGTAGGCGATATATGCAGCAAGGAGATCAAGATGGTTCTGTCCACTTTTTATAACTTCGATCAGCACCTTAAATCTGCAGAACGATTGGCTTAAATCGAGCGAAATAAGAAAATTTTCAGGACAATCATTTGAATTGAATTCTGAATGAAGGAAGGTTGAAAAAATGAATTTAATTTGGAGAAACAACTTCTAAGCAAACAATTTTTTGAATAACTCACTCTTCTAATACTGATATACCTACCGGTGTTGCAAAGTTAACTTTTCACTCGATTTTTTGTGTACATTTTTTAACTGAGTCAATATTCCAGTAATCACAGTATAGTCAGCACCTTTTCCAGGAAGAAATATTTTGTTTTGTATTTATCTTGCCACAAGAAGTGTAAAATCAAATTTATTTTTTTAAGAACTTATGAATGGATGATACTTTCATAATGGTTGATAAATAAAAACAATAAGATTAAAGAAACATCAGACAGGATTGAACAAGTATAGAAATTGCGTATACCGAGTGTTATCAAATCGAATTCAGTTAGTTCGAATAATTCATCTGTCGATATATTCCTCTTTCTGAATTCTTTGATCAAATCAGGTGTTCCTCCTAAACCTTTTATCAATATTTCAGTCTGTTTGTTAAAACCAAGGACGTCTTCAAATCTGTTCTCGTCATCCATATTATTTTATTTTTTATCAGGTTGAATTATTCCAATAAATCCTAAACAAGTGATAATATATAAATGTAATGTGTTTGGTTTGATGTAGGATAAATATCTCCAAGTGTTACTTACCTACACCCACCTGTTTTTGTCGGAAATTGTTTTTGTTGTCGTTTTAAGCAAATAAACAATCGGTTGGTTTAGAGTTCATTTCAAATTTTTGCGGAAACTTATCGGATTTAATTGAAGATTTTCAAACTTGAAAACCTTCCAGGAATAAAACGTTGCAAAATCCAGGAGAACTTGTAGAAATGTTAAGATGTGTTAAAATAACAATACAATTTATAAACACACCGGCGACAACCGGCGAGTAACTTATACGTCCCTTGAATAAAGCTGCAGAAAGAACGCGAACCGATAAACGCAATTTCGTCACCAGTGCTAGTGCTGAACGTACTACAAAAGCGGCAGCACTTTCGTCACTGGATTTAAAAAAGCCCGCTATTTCTGGGAGTTTGCAAGGCTTCAAGTTTCGGCCCTATAATATTTTTTTTGGAAACTGTAAAAGATACCAATTCTTCGCAAGGGGAATAAATGTGTACTATGAAACTTCCTGCGAAGAGGCATTTCAAAAAATTTGATTTTCGAAAAAAAAGTAATGAGGTGTCAGGAACACCCGGTTGGAACGAAGTTCATCTACTTATAGATTAGATATAATAGAAAAGTACAATATTGTTACCTTAATATTTTTTAGCATGTGGGCTATGTCGTTAATTTTTTTAAAGAAGATCTGAGCTCCTAGACTATATTCGTAACATGAAAACAAACCCAGTCCATTGAACCAACCCATGTATATCTGTCTGAGCTTCAAGACTATGTCCGTAGCATGAAAACAAATCCAGTCTATTGAACCAATTAACATTTTTGTTTTGACAAAACTTATAAGAAAGAGCTGAGGTAGATATACATGAAGCTCTCAATTCGTGCGTATAACATTTCATAGTAACTTGTTGCGTGTATATCTTTTTTAATTTTATGAATAATATAATAATTCTTATACTACTGAATATTATTATTATTACTGATTATAATCAGTACATATCAATTATCAAGCCTATAAATATAATATACTTTGATAATATTGTTTAACACACCTTTTTTGATGTTTGGGCTATGTCAGTAAAAATGCTGAACGAGATATTTATGAAAAAATTATAATCATGGACTTAAAAATAATAAATGTAACTAACAATAATTTTACATGAATGCATTTGGTTTATAACTTTATAGTTTTTCATTTTAACTGATTATCTTAGCATTATCCATGGAATTAAAAAAATATATATATAAGCAACAAGTGGCTGTGCTAAATACCTCATTCATCTTCGTGACGGAAATATTAATCGAAGCCGAGTGGCGGCGCTAGCTGTACTTTTAGGCCGACAGTTCGTAAAATACATGGGAAAAGTGTCAACAGTGTTAATTTTTTTTTTTAAGTAGGTAAACGGAATTATCCGATTTTCCTGTACTTGGAAATAAAAATTCAATGTTTGGAGACGTGAAATTCCTCGAGGTTCTTTTAAATCAACGCTATCAATGGGATATAAGTGCGTTGTTTTTGGGTGCAAGTCGGGATATGCGACTTGCTCCGGAAAATGCAAGTTTTTACTGTGCATAATTATAAAAAAGTTATTTCAAGAGATACTTTTGAATTAAAGAACGAAGAATTACTTAATGCAACCTAGACAGGTGAAAATTGTACCGTAAAAATACGAGAAATGACAACTTTCTTTTTATGAATTCAAGAGTTCTTATCATTTTATTTGAAGAATGTTACGTTCCTTAGTCTGATTTTGAAATTTTTTAAATATATATCTATACTTTAGGAGAGAAAGTATTTTTATTTTTTTTTCCATTTTAAGGAAAACCTTTTGCAAAGTCGATGTACTGTGGAATTTTTTTTTAGCAAACTCGAGTTGGATAATAAACAAGAACACTAACATGGAACGAGAACTTTCAAAAATTTTTGAGTACCTTGTTCTTAATTTTAAATAAAAAGATTAACCTATTTGACTTGAAAACTCCATAGTTGTAGCTGAAAATGTCGGACAATTTTCCAAATTTTTTTATTATTTTTCACGAGAGAGAGTACAAAAGGGTTTTCTGGGTAGCTGAATTTAAAAATTATATCTCAAATTTGAAATTCAGAATGTTGGACAAAAATGGCGTACATTTCCAGCTCAGAAGAACCATTCTCGCGAAGGTCGGCAAATAGTAAAAGAATTAGCTGGTATACCGAGAAAAAATTCGAACGTCACTGAATAAATTTATTTCATTTTGAATGAGTATCTTTTCGCCATGGCACGTTGCGCGCAGAGAATTATGGACTGGTGGGCTATAGCGCGGTTGAACACTCCCACGCGGTTGTAGAAAAAGCGCATTTATTTCTACGGGGGCAGCTCGGGGCAGTTTTTGTTGAAGGAATCAAAAAGTTGATACCCTTTAGCTATCAAAACGGAAAACCCGGCGCATGCACTCACAGGCAAAAAGAAAATTCACTACGTATATTCCACAATCATATGGAAAAAAAATTTTGGACGTATACATTTCACTCCCAATATCATAAAAGTTATTTATTAATTATTATACCATTAAGCCAAATCCCTTTCGGGGTAAGCTTAACTCGTTCACGTTTTATCATTGTGAACGAATTATT
>WSXT02182775.1:0-20934 GCA_011762715.2 Neuroterus valhalla | reverse complement strand
CTAGAGTTTTAAAGGGGATTTTCAAGAGAGGAACCGCGTGGTACCATACAGTACCGCTAGCAGCTGATGGGTTAATTAGCAGAAATGAAAGGAATATGATCTATGGAAGATGCTGTTGAAATTTTCACTTGAAGAGAATGTCAAATTTGGACCTTAAGATGAGCGCGTGAATGCATCACGATTTTATTTCATCATTGTTCAGTAATGCAGTAAAGATTAGCATAAGGGAGTATGAAGTCTGCAAGAGAAATTTATGAGTTGTGTGGAGGGAGAAAGATGAAGCTCTTGGATCTTGGGATTCGACCGAGGATCTGTGAAGAAATTCACCTTTTTTCTAAATGTTTCTCCTTAAAAGGAAATGCGGAATCAGATTTCATCAACGTATGCAAGTGACCCTAAGCCACAACATAACTTATGTATTTTTTTGGTTCAGACGGCACTATTCGAGAAGAAATTGAATGAAACATATTAATTAACCTCGACGTAAGTTCTATCAAAACTGAACGAATTCAATGTTAGGTGACCAGAACCAAAAAGGTCAGTACGCTTGCAACCCTCAAACCCACGACACTTGTAAATTAATTCTCTTAAAAAGGATTTATAACGAATCACTCTGCTCAAGTCTATGGAAAGTCGACACAACATCTAACATTGGTTCATCTATATACACCAGTTTGCATCCTTGAAAACGACTCCTCTTCCTATTGACGAAGACATCGTATATCCAGCTGCCTCCTCCCCCCCCCCCGGTCATCGCCATGAACTTGGTACTGAACAAACTAGTAAATTGGGAAGAGCCGAAATCCATTTCGCGATTTTCGGACATCTATGCCCCTTTTCTGCAACCCGGCATCTTGAACATTAGGTCCAAGCCTGTTTTGCACATCGCTTTAGGTCAGTGTCTTGCGTATCAGGTTCAGCCACTCTTGTGCATAAGACTTTGGCATCAAGGCCGTTTCGCAGAGCTCGAACGCGCATTGGGCCAGACTCGCCCTGGAGAACTCATCTTCCTTCACATGTGTGAGCCTATTCGTAGCTAAGAGCGCACTTGTCACTGTGTTGCGTCAAGCTACTCGAAAGATCCTGAATCAGCCTTGTGAGGAATGGACAATCAGCAAGGCATTCACCAGCCTCGATATGTTTGGCGGATATTTCAGTACCTTCTTCACAAAGCACCTGGAGCTTTACTATAACTCAGGTACAAAAAAAAGCGACTAATTTATCCATAATGACTACGAAGCAGCCAAATACCTTGAAACCATTGCCAACAGTTGGCTGTACGTTGAAACAAGTCCGCTTTGATAACTTTTTCGCTGCAGATCAAGCTGCCAAAGTTAAATGGGCAACCTGAGGACTGACCGAAATCTTTTTCGTGATGACTAGTTGAATTTACCCAAAAGCTTGGGCCGCTTTGGAGTCCTTATATGATCAGCGACGATTCCTGGCACACGAACACTCCAAAACAATATTCCACAGATAGGCTCTGAAGGTAGAGTCGACAGCAGGGATTCAGTGGCTCTTAGATGAGCTGAAACCGCACTACAGCCAACTCTCTTTCCTCGGCCATTCAGTCATTCAGTGGGACCATCGCTTCATCAGAGTAGAGAGCCTCAGCATGGACTCTAGCACCAGGTGCGACTAGAAGATTGAGATCAGCCAAGTCGAGAACATCACGGCACTGGCAGCACATCATTTTCCGACTTACGAGCAGTTCACCTGCTACATCTTGCTCTGCCTACTCAAAGTTGACCTTTGTCGGCCAGTGCAAAGCATTCAAAGGCCTTGCCATGCCAAAGCGCAAAAGCCTGGTGGCCCTTGCCTAATGGAATATCAAACTAGCCCTAGTCGGGCTAGTGCAGCGCTATTGGTAACTAAAAGAGGGAGCCTCCGAGTATCCGTGGTAGATGTGGAATAACGTCATGCAGTGAACAACTCACCGAATCGTCTACGGCACCAAAGCCAAGATTATTTCCCGACAGTTCCAGGTCCAGTCCCAAGATATGCACCTCAAGCGAATCCTGTCGAGCAGGGAACCCGATATCCTAACAAATAAAGCCTCTCTCGAAACGGAGGGTGCTTACCTGCCGAAGGGTGTCGACACCGTCAAACGGAATCTGTTCGTCGACGACTCTCTCAGTGGCGCCGATGGCCTCGAGTCCTGCATCATCGCTGAGATCAACTCATAGAACTCTTCAAAGCTGGTGGCACCTGGTCATCGAGCCAAGAATGGCCTAGGATCCGACACAGGACTCTTTATGGTTTGCCATACACCTGCACAAAAGTGACCAAAAACTCATTGAGAGAAAGATCCTTGCCGAACTAGCTCTGATATTCGACTCACCCAGGTGAATCGCTCTAGTGATAGCAGTCAACGGGATGCTGATTTGAGCTCTGTGGCGAGACAAACAAGACAAGGACACGCGCTTCCTTGAGCCTTGGGCTAGCAAGTGGCCCTCGTTCCAGAAGACGATGGAGGAAGCAGATGAGATCATCATTCCACGCTTGATTCAACGTTACATGTCAGAGTTAGCGACAAAGACAAGGAAAACGCGGTGATCCGCGTACTCTGAGCGAAGATCAAGGTGGCACCTATCTTGCCTAACAGAAGCCTCCTCCTGTCGGAAAGAGTCGCTACCCAAATGAAAATTTCCTGAATCAAAAAAAGATTTACCCTCTTGGCGATCAAGCTATCCCGCTTCACATCCATGAGCTTGGACATCACCTTAGCCAAATGCGGTCCCTAGGGCAACCGACAGCTTGTGTTTGATGCTTGGTAGCACTTTATCTCTACTAATAAGAACTCAGCTGATATAACCACCGCAGGCACGGGAATCCAAGGTCTTCCCTAGTCCAGTCTATAGTGAGGAGGACCCCACTGGCTGGAGGAAGTCGACGCCGTTTGGCCTACTTGATGAACACTCGGTCGAAAAATATTCAAGCATGATTCAACTTTTCAGAAGCACGGCGCACGTCAGACGTGGATTCTGTCGACAGACCAATCCAATACCTGATCATATTGAACAGATGTACACTCCTTGCCCAGTTTATCATAGACTAAGCTCGCTTTCGTAGCGCACATGCCGGACAACGCGTGACGTACCTGCAAGCTACCTGACATGCCAGGATAGTGGGCAGGGAAGAATGAGTCTGGAACATGTGTAGGACTGTAACGTCTACGCCAACGTTAATGCTTGGCCCTGTGACTTCAAACCAGGCAACTTCCGGGGCCGCATTCTCCCATACCGGTGTCATCTACGCCAGCCAAAACACTCTTTTGATGTTTGGTAGTAGGTAAATTTTATCATCTACTCACGATTCAGGGCTACTACGCCATAAGTAGTGCAGATGACATACTTGTTATAATGTTTGGCCAACATCTAGACACGCATTTTGTTGTTGCGCAGCAGGCACTAGCAACAATGGGTTACTAGTTGGGTACCTAGCAAGACATAAACAGTCATCTGCACTGGGTAGTACAAAGGCACTGAGACTAGTTTGACAACTACATATAATTACAAAACAAGCAAAATTCTGGGGGTCATCTTTGATGAGAAGCTGTTTTAGAAGAAACACTTGTGATGCAAGCGCAAGGAGCTCAAAGCGACCCTATGATCCTCTGTAGGAGAGCCGTCAGGAAAAGTCGAGGCTTGAGATCGGAAATGATAATGTGGATCTACCTAGCGATCCTGCTTCCGAAACCAATCTATGGTGCAGTGGTCTGGTAGAGCAGAGTTGAGCTATCCACTGTAAAGTCTCGACAGGGAAGAATCAGGGGAGGGATCTCACAAAATTTGGGTACCCCAGCCGACATTGTGTGGGAGACAACCCTAAATATGCCCAGAGATTAAACGCCTATTCTGTATCATTTCGACAGGGAGAAGCATGTGGACCTATCTACGAGAAAGAAATGAGTATAAGGCAAGCTCTTGATGATTAATGTGACCGAATATCCTCGGTGATAGCGCTGCAGGTGTTCTCTAAGATCCTTATACCTCTTCTTTTCCTCGGTTTCCTTGTCTTTGATGTTGAAGTCAGCTGGAGCCGAGAATTCGATCACGAATATAGTTCGCTTACGTTTATCGAGGAGCACGATATCGGGTCTTGTATGTTGGATAGGGGCAATTGTACAGAAATCGTAGTTCTAGTAGATTCGGTACTCCTCGTTTTCAACAATACACTCTATCCTCCTTGACGCGTTCGGCAGGGCAGGGTCGCGGTCAACGCCATAAGAGCAACAAAGATGGTGGTAAAGCACTCTTGAGGCAGCATTGTGTCTGTACAAATACGTCGTTCCCGCGGCCTGACACGCGAAAATGAAACTCTCTGTTCCTGAATTGAGACCTACTGCACAAGTGGATGCGAGAACAATTAAATCTTAAAATCGGTGATTTAGTATTGATACGCAATGATGTACTTCCTCCAACCAAATAGTCGCTTGGCTGCGGAATCAAATGCTATCCAGGTGAAGATGGCTCAGTTCGCAGTTCAAGCCAATTTATTTTACTAATGCCTAATTCTAATTCCAACTCATTTCTGAAACTTCTCGTGATGCACGTGCACACGGAGCGGGCGGCATGTTTGGAATATGTGGAAAATACGAAAATGTAAGAAAGAAAGAAGGTTTTTCTTCACAATCAGTTTTCGTATGTGTTGGTCTGTGTGTTTGAGTACTTGCCGCACTATCTTTGATAAAAGGTCAGTGTACGAACTACAGAGCGTGACGCGGCCTTTTACAATTTATTAGGGCCTATTGGTTCCGCACAAAATATGCCTTAGGGCGCCAGCTTTCATAAAAGCAGTCCTGAAGCCCTGACGGCTACCTAACCTCGAAAAAGAGGACAATACGAGAATACAAAAAAAAACTGTGCGCTATATCTGAAACATAAGAAAAAAAAAGGAAAAACCTAAAATCCCTTGGCTCGGTAAGTTCGGTCCCAAAGACGGAACGGGCGACCGGTCAACGTGATAACGAACTAGAAAAAGGGGAGGGTCCCTACAAAGGGAACACTCCAAATATGAAATACATAGATATTGGTCAGGTAAGTGAATATTACAGATGAGAGAATTTACTGAAACCGCTAAGGAATCAAAGAGGACTACAAAGAAAATACAATATTAAAAGCTGCAAACTGGCGGAATTGAACTGGAGCATGTGCAATAGAGATAACCAAAAAAAGGCGAAAAGGGGGAGGGGGTGCGGAGGTACAACTAGGGGAGATTGATCGAAAGAGGGGAATAAGAATTTCAGGTCTACATTAAAGAAGGTTACGGGGGAAAAAAGGGGTCGGAAGGAAGGTCACTATTTGTACTCACATAGACAGGCCGCCGAAGCATACTATAATCCTGCGACAAGGTCACTAAATCCTAGCTGGCCGAACAACATTCGCACAGGCGTCGGAAGATAAACTGTTCGGCACTCTATTTTAATATTCTAAACACTATTCATGGTATTGCAGCCAAGGAATATCGGAATGAGGTCCATTAATGACCCAAGAAAGAAAAAGGAAAACGAATTCTCGATATAAGACGGGCTGAGCTATCGTTTAAAGGATTCAAATCCTACCTTTGAATTATCCAAAATCAAATGAAACTCTCGTTAACGCAGTAGCGGTTCACACCTTGAGTGCACAATTGATACTGTCCGAAAACGTACTCGGTGTGTCGACCATCGGTAGAGGGGATGCTACTTACAAACTAAACGAAGAGAGAGAGAGAGAGAGAGAGAGAGAAGCGCTGGTGCTGAAATTTAGATGGGGGTCTCCGCGGTCTCGAGAGAGAAACCGTTAGTTCCAAAGGACGCTGGTCTGCCTTGCTGTCGTCACTTCTCCCCACTTCCATCCTTCCTTCCCGCCGGTTGACCGTTCTCTTGAGGCACGGATTCTCGTGAGTCTCAAACCCTAACCACAGGACTAGAGCCCGCTTAGGAAGGATGATTTCAGGCCGATGATTGGTGGATGAGACCGTATTGCGACTGCAGGGTTAATAATAGTGATTTTTCTCCCTCAAGACAAATTTGGCGGAAATGCTTGTCCACTGTCGAACTTTGTGGTCATTTCGCCCTGGATGCATTCTTGAATTAATGAAAAGACTAACCCTTAAAGGTATAGATAACAGAAAATTTTACAAAAGCGATACGATAATTGGGTCCGAATTGCCTATCTGTATTCAGATTTTGTGGTCAATTCGCCTATAAAATAGATACTCCTTTGGAGCAACATTACCTCCATTTTGAGAATTCGGATAATCCGCCCATGGTCCACCCTCACCAGGAACGTTCCTGGGATATGCAGGTGCTCTCGAAGCCAAACGAATTGATTGAAACCAGAATCAGCCTGAAGGGAGTAAAGTGGAGGTCTCCGAAATGTAGAAGCCTCGCCAAAAGGAGGTGACAGCAAATCCTAATCAACGACGCCACAAGATGAAAAAATTCTTGAGTCTGTTCGCTCAAGATCGCGAAGCCCTCAAGACAATTATTTACTTCAAAAAATGAATAAACAAAATAAAATGATATTACATCAACGAATTTCACAAAGAAGCCATGGAGTGCCTAATTTTACCCGAGGTGTCAGCCTCTCGTACTATTTTCAAAAATATCATACTTTTACTCGGTCCTTGCGATGGTGCCAAAACTGCAATATCACACGAGCCTCGCGCGGGTCATGGTGAGCTCATGCACCTCAGTACTAGCTGTTTATTTACAAACTCGCATGTGTAGAACGTTTGTAAAGTTTTTCAGTGAAATGGTTTGAAGATATTAATAAAATTATCATTCTACTCTAACAGCACCATTTCCAGTGTTCCATTGGAGTTTTCCTCTTTCGAATCCGTGTAGCATAGGAATGAACTTGGGATTTTTCTTATGAACATTCTATAGTTTGTTTATTACCACAGAGAAAGTGATAGATGATAAAAAATTTCCCAGTCTTTCGCAGAAAGAACTGACACAGAAAGAGACGGTAGAATTATTTTCTAGAGTCAGATTTTTCGAAGCCTGGGTACGTCAGGTTTCGACTATACTCCAAAACGAGTAACTTGCGTTCGAGGCAAGCCTTGTATGCAAAATTGTTGATGCTTCAACGTAGCCTCCTCTTCTCGTTTATTGCTTTATTCACCTTTTTCTTTTATCTAGAAAATATACCCTCATTTGTATGTTAAAACAGGATTCACATAAACTTTCTTGTACCTATGCTCTTTCAATCTTGACTTCTTACAGACAATAGAGGGAAGGATGTGGACAAGGCAAGGGATGAATTTGATATTGGATTAGGTGAAGAATATGTAGGAGAGATGTACACAAGGATATACGATGAGGTAACTTGTTATTATAAGGTTGAAACTTCTAAGCTCGTACAAGGAGGATGGCCCAATTGAGCGAGGAAGACGAGAATAGCAGAAACGTGAAAGTCAACATCACGTTATACCATCTATTCTTGCTTCATTCCTGGACGACTTCAATGCTGTGTATTTATAACCAAACGAGAATAAAGGGAAACTCGTGAGAAACTAGGTAATTGTCTTCTGAATCAACATATATTTCATTTGAAAGTTATTTATCGTTTCAGAGATAGGGGCGCATGCCTTACACACAATACATTCCGATACACAGAATAAATTTTGCATTAGATTGGAAAAAAATACTTGGCACCCTTATGCTTCTTTTTCTTTCTCTCTATCTCAATTATCATCCTTCTCCTCCACCTCCTTGTAATTATCACATACTTTAACATCGTCTTTTTCGTCCTCTCCGTCATTGTCCTTCTTCTCGTCATCGTCTTCCATGTTTTTTTCCCGTCCTTGTCGTCATGTCTCTCCTTCTCCCATAATCATCGTTCTGCTACTCGTCAGTATCTCAGTTCTTTTCATCATCCTACTTCTCCTTGTGACCATCTCCTTTCAAGTATTCCTTGTCCTTGTCGTCCTCGTCATCTTTCTTCCCGTCCCTGTTATCGTCCTCCTTACAGTCCGTGTCGTCCTTTGTTTATCGTATTTCTTCTCATTTTTATCTTAGCTTGTGATCTGGCCTAATGTATTCCAAACTTTATCTATCGACATTGCCATCTGGCATTACCACGGAAATGTGCAATAAGGGTGGAAAATTAACTTTGAACCTGTTATAACCCCAAATCGGTGATTCCCTGTAGAACTTGAAGTTTCGAGATGACAGGTGATATCTATCAACACGCAGTTCAGCGTACTTGGACCGTTATGAGATCCACTGGGAATATTAATTGCGGGAATCTCACTCAAAGCATTGACTTGTCCAGAATAATACACTCTACTCCTTATTTGTATAAAAACCGAAAACCATGTAGCATGGCCGATGAAGAAAAAGAACAGAAAGAGAAAGATGTATCAATGATGAAGCGGAGCAGGCTGGAAGTGACGCTTATGCTCACTTTTTATAAGTTATACGCTATCCATAACTATTTTATTGGAAAGCAAAGTATGTGATATGAAGTATCTACGTTATGTTTGAAAGAGAAAAGACATACTCACAAACAAAGGAAGATTGGGTAGTGCTAGCAGAGGATAAAAAGGGATGCTGATAATTATATTATGAGAGAAGGTCTACATCGAAAAAGAGGGCAGGAGAGTTCGAAGATGGAAAAGTAATGGATAGGCAGTGAGAAGAAGAACGAGAAAAGCAAGGTTTCTATTGAGAAACGAGAAAATTTGAAAAGTGTAAAGTTTGCAGAGGAGCAGTTGAATTTAATGAGATTAGGAATGTCAAGACGATCAAAAAGAACATGAAAGGAAGGAAAAGTAGAAGAGGAGGATAGAGGAGGGGAAAAAATATTTACTCATTGTTTTCTGAGAATAAGGAAAGACAAAGAGAGTTCGAAGTAGAGGCACAGCAGGCCAAGGCAGGAAAACAGGTTTCAGAAGTAGTCATAGGATAAGGAAGGGAAAAGAATATCGATTACACGTTATGCGCAACTGTCCTGTTGGAAGAGTAAAGCGTATATAAACTGTATCGGGAGAAGTAATGAAGAAACAGGGAAAAGTCAGGATCAGGGTAGAAAGGCACACACTCGAACAACAGAAGAAGAAGTGGTAATAGCAGAGGATAGATGCAAACAAGGCTGATAATTAGAGTTATAATATGAGAAAAGAACTGAGTGGAGAAAGTGGCACAAAAATAAGGTGTTACACTAGTGGAGAGGCAGAGAGAAGATGAGCAAGAATAGCAGCAATTTATATGGAGAAAAAAGGAGAGAAAAAATGAATAGTTTCAGAGTAGAGGAAGGAGTATAAGAGCACTTATAGGAAGGGTTCATGTAGGAAATAAAAGAAAAAGGAAGCTGTCTTTAGTTTGTCAGAAAGGTTCCAGGGGAAGAAGGAATGTTAGGAGTAAATGCTTATGAATGTGTAAATTTGGATGAAATATTATCATAGTATTCTTGCCTTTGGAATAAAAGAAACACATGAGTATGCAGGTAAAAATTCTCGCAATAATATCCATTTTTTTAAGAATCGCGGAAAAACTGGAATGTTGGTTTCGAATCTTCTTGGTTGAACAATAAGGCAATAAATGACTATCACATGTCCTACTTCTCATTACTACCATTTAAGGGGGACGCTTCATTTACTTACTGAAATAATAGGGAAGAATAAAATAATTGTTTTTTTTTTACTCTTGGAATATTCCATACGTTATAAGCTTCTGCTCACAAAATAATGCGAGAGGATTCGATGATGGAGAAAAGATGTTCGAGAAATTCTTTTCGAATATAAAAATTTTCAAATTTTCTCTTCTGCTGCCTCACCATAGAAGATCTATTTTTGATTCAAAGGAACAAATGTTTAACAAAGTATGACATTGATGATCGAATAGTTTAAATTTCAAAGTTCAAAGATAAAAAAAAGAGGGAATTTCCTGAGTGCTATCTCATTTATAATTCAATGAGTCAAAGGATTTATCTTTTCATAATTGATTTTGTGTAAAAAACTCGCCCCAATCTATTGCATAATCTTCGATCTCATAATGAAACATAAATACAATAGAATAATATTTATCTCAGAATCCTGAATATTATTAGAGACTTGGAATAAATGCGCAGAAACATAAAGGTTGACTCATTTTGAAATGTCATGATTATAAAATAAACATATATCACAATAAAACTTACCTTGAATCGATTCATAAAGTTTCATTTCGTTCAATCTCAAATACTCAAATCAGAAACAGTGATAGGAAAGATCGAAATGATTTTTGGTGTTCCATCATGATATTAAGAATGTATACTTCTCCTTCTTTTTCTCCTTCACCTTTTGCTGGTTAACATCTTGGTCCTTGTCTTTCACCTCATGTCGTTTTACATTCTTCTCGGAAGATATCTCATATTTACTTTTATGTTCCGTTTTCTTTTTTCATATAATTTGATTTTCTCCTCAAAGCATCACACTTTTGTTTGCAAATTCATGCAGCTTTGCAATTACTAAATTATCAGTCTCATTATTGGTCAATATTCTTCCCATTTACGTTTACTGTATCCATACAGATCTCAACCATAATACGTGTATTCATCCTCCTCTTCTACATCCTTATTCTCCTTCTTCCATCCACAACTATAACCTCATTATTCTGTTTCCCTCTTATCCCTCAATCTTCTCCTCTTTTCCAGTCTTTTTATATCTTTCCCCTCAACTGTTACTGACGATTTCTATGCTCTTCTCCAACATCATTCTTCTTGTTTTTATCCTTATGCTTATCTACGTTCTCGTTTTTCATGTTCATTTTTGCAGAATCGTGCTCAAATTTTCCACTTCAAGAATCTTCCTTGAGAGTCTCAGAAATCCAATTCCTTCCTTTCTTGAACTGGAATCAGATTTTCATTTCTTTTTAGTACCAATTTGGTGTCGTATTTTCAGAAATAAGAACCTAATCCTCTTTGAAATAGATTATTTACTAGTGGCGGTATAGTTCTTTTCCAACACTAATGAATGTTTGCAATCACTAAAGTGCCAACAAGAATGATTATTAATGTTATTTCAACTTGTGTGTAACATGTCCATCTAGATATTTATTGATATATATGCTAGTCCCCTCCTCATCCTCATTCTCCTTCTCTGTCATCCGCCCTCTCCTTGCTCTTGCCGCTTGTTTACATCACCCTCTTCATTTATGCCCTCCTGGTCTACCTCCTTAACGGCCTCCTCTCTTCTCACTTCCTTAAAATCTTCTTACTCTTTTCTTCATCTTCCTGCTTTACATTTTCTTCTGCTGAGAACTCAATTGATTATGCAGTCTAAAGTCTTCTCTCCGTTCTTTAAAACTTCAGCACTTTGCCCAAATTTTTTCTAAGGAAGTCTTTCTTCAGAGACTCACTCTTCAAATTCCTTACCCTATGGAATTCAATGGTATATTTGCATTTTATGCCATTTCATGTTTGGTTTCGTATCTTCAGAAACGAAATCATTATGCTCTCTTGTACCAAATCTCTATCAAGGGCATCGCCATCATCTGTAATTGATATTCTCACAAATTCTGTTCACGCGTATTTGTTTCTATCATGCTTTCCCTTCTCTTCCTTCATATCATTCTTTCCTTCTCCTCATCTCATTTCCTGCTACTTTATTTCTTTTTTTTTCTTTCAGTCTCAATTTTTTTTACACTACAATCATCTAACTTATCTCATCCACATTTATTTCGTAATCCGTCCCCTCCTTCGCTTCACCCATTTTGTCCTTTTTCACATATCCTTGCTTCTTTTCAACACCCTTCTTCTTGTATTTCACCTTTAAGTTGTACATATTCTCCTTGATTTCATCCAGAACTTTACGATTATGATGAAATCGTTTTTTCCCTTTTAGAAGATAAATATTAAATCTGTGGTTTATATTCTTTTTCTAATACCGCACTTTGCCTCTACACACCTTATTGCAAATCCTCCGAATTCCATACCTCACGAATTAGTTTTCACGATTGAGTGCTCCATTGCTTGAAGCACCTTGACTACATCAGACAATAAGGAGAATAAGAAGTAGAAGGAGTTGACGAAAAAGAAGAAGAAAAAGAAGAAGGAAGAGAAGGATTGAGGGGATGAATGATCTCTCACCTTGAAAGATGAAGCTGACTAATATTTATTCCTTGAACATTGTTGATAAGGATTCGAAACATGAGAAGGAGTATAAATATTTTTATCAATGGAGAGCACAATTAAAAAATGGAGTTAAATGAAGGTTTAACTACGACTAGTGTGCGTAAAGATAGAGAGGCTTGATTGAACATTTTGGAGTTGGGTCCGGAGGGTAAGGTAAGACTGCCCAATTGACATGCTGCAGAAATAGATAGGACGAAAGGAATTCATGTTGAAAAGCGGGAAGCAGGATTCCAAAAGCATTTGCCTCAATGATTATGGACTGCAGAGGACTTCCATTCAGCTCAACCGCCACGCGATGTTACCATTCGTTTAGCTGAATGCGGAAGAAATTCCCACCACTGTCCACCTCCACATGGGTGTTTCTAGATGTGATTTTAAATTACTTGCTACCGTCAGTTGCTTTCTTCTGGGGGTAGAGGGAAGCGCTTGAGTTTAGCTGAACGAGCGTGGGAGCGTTTAAGTAAACGGAAGTGCAGCTAAACGAGAGTTCAGCTAAACGGAAGTCCTCTGTAATAGTGGAGGAGTATGGTGTTATATTCAAATGCACAGAAAAAGATATTTGGAATAGAGTTAGAGGGCGGGTCTATTATAGTCGTTTCCGTTTTCGGCGTCAACTCAATGATGTTTCCGGAAGCAGGAAGGAATCTAACAACTATCGGTCAATTTAGTCATTTAGTCTGGAACCGTTGATTTCGAGCAAATACAGGTTCATCCCTTCTGAGTCTAAACATCTGATGATTTTGCCCAGCCAGTTATATTTGTGATGTTCAGCGCAAGCGATACTAGCTCAACTTTGCATTTATAATTCTGGATAACGCGAGTCTTCCATTTCCAAGACCTGATCTACCCATTTGAGAGCCATTTTTATCATAAGATGGAGAACGCTAGTTAATCCTTGTCCCAATCTGACTACGAAGTGAGTTATGTTTATAGATAGGCGACACAAATTTTTGAAGAAACATAATTTCGATAAGGAAATTTTGGATTCCACTCAAAGATGGCAGGAGCAGTTTTAGGTGGAGAGACGACCACTGTCCATTCGCAAGTCGCAACGAGGAATCCCTGATCCGCGCAAGGGCCTAGAATCAATTAACTTCAGGAGAAGAGCAAGCACCAGTCCTGGGTGATAGAGCTCGCGAACCCAGCCTTCTCACTCCTGCCGGTTGATATAGGAAAACTCAAAACCAGAGGGAACCTGTGAAGGATACAGAACACGGCAAAACCACAGCTGGAAATCGAATCCAAACTTGAATCTGAAGGAAGCCAAAAGCAGCGAATAATTACAAACATCTTGTTTCCTTCTTTAATCACCTATTTCTTTTGCCCAGAGAATATATCCTTATTTGTATCTTGAAAAGAGATTCACATATATTTTCTTGTTCCTATGCCCTCTTAACTTGACTTCTTGCTGACAATAGAGGTAGAGATAAGGACAAGGCAAGGGTTGAAGATCATATTGGAATATGTGAATTGTATGTAGAAAAGATGTACATGAGGATTGTCGATGAGGTAATTTGTTATTATGTAATAGACACTACTAAGCTCGTTGAATGAGGACAGTCCAATTAAGTGAACAAGGCGAAATCAGAAACATGAAAGTGAACATAAGGTTGTACCATCGATATTACTTCCTTCATACCCAGACGACTTCAACGCTGTGTATTCATATCCAAACAAGTACAAAGTCAAACTCATGAAAAAACGTAGTTACTTGTCTTCCAATTCAATTGATATCTAATATGGAAGTCAGACATCATTTCAGAAATAATAGCGCATACCTTACAGACAATAAATTTTGATACAAAGAATAAACTCAACATCAGATGTGAGAAAAATTCTCAGCACCCTTATGCTTCTTTTTCTTTCTCTCTATCTTTATATTGATCCTTCTCCTCAACCCCTTGGTGAATATCCCACTCTTCAACATCGTCTTTCCATGCGTCTTTTTCATCCGCATTGTTATTGTACTCCTTCTCGTCACTGTCTTCCATGTTTTGTTCTCCAGTCCTTGTCGTCATGTCCCTCCTTCTCCCTTTAATCATCGTTCTGTTTCTCGTCAGAGTCGCAGTTCTTTTTAACATCCTTCTTCTCCTCGTCACCGTCTGCCTTCCAGTATTGCTTGTCCTTGTCGTCGTCCTCGTCATATTTCTTCCCGTCCCGGCTTCGGTCCTCATAGTCAGTATCGTCCTTTATTTATCGTATTTTTTCTCATTCTTATCTTGGTCTGTGATCTGGCCTAAAGTATTCCAAACTTGATCTATAGACTTTGCCATTTGGCAACACAATATTAATGTGCATTATGGGTGGAAAATTACCTCTAAAACAGGTATAACCCCAAAGTGGTGTTCCCTTGTAGAATTTGAAATTTCGAGCTGACATATGATATTTATCTACACGCAGTTCAGCGTAGTTTGGACCGTCTTGAGATTGACTAGGAATATGAATAGCGGAAATCTCACTCAAAGTATCGACTTGTCCAGAATAATACACTTTAGTTCTTATTTGTAAGAAAACCATGTAGCACGGACTCGCCCTTTGCCGATCTGCAAACCAATCGGATATGTTAACATTTTTGACTTCGTGTAACGCTCCTTCAATAACGAAGCCATTCGGCAGTTGGACAGCAATATGGTACATGGGAACGTCTGGGAAGCCATCTGCTCCTGATTTTATGAGGAAAAAATTGATATTTTTTTATTTCCATGACACAAGTATGTATATTCATTGTAAACATCGCAACCAAAGAAAGTTCCATCGAGATCCCAAGAGGAGCCGAAATTTTAAATTGGAAGGATGAGCAACATGAAAGATAGAGGAACAGTAGAATGAAGGAAAATTTGACGATGAGAAGGTTGTTGTCAATAACCCTTGTATGGCCGTTATAAGGATATAGAACAGAGATGCAGTGTTATAAGAGACGGTACCAGAATACAAGGTTACATGAATGGAAGATAAGGTAACTGATATTAGACTTGAAGAAACCAGGTGAGTGGAGAACCATATTGAGAGGAAGTGGACGTTGATTCAAAAGATGTGAATCGCGTGAAAGGAGAAGCAGAACTGTTTGGTGAAATAAGGAAATATGATAGCACGTGTGAGAAGGATTTATGGAAGGAAATCAAAAGAAAGGAGCTTGTAAGGTTAAGGGGTTAGGTTTCAGAGGGAGAAATATTGGGTGAGAATTGAATGAAAAACTGCGCGGTGATGGTTATGCATTAGTGTAACTAGATTACAATCCTAATGTATATGTGAGATCCTTTCAAAATATGATTCTTCTTTTATAGAATACTTACTTTCGCAATAAAGAAAACACAAAAGTGAGTAGAGCAAAATTTCAGCATTCATCGTTTTTTTTTTTTTTGTATACTGCGGAGGAACTAGGATACAATTTTTCAATCTTTTCGGTTAAACGATCATGAAATGAACAGTTGCCGCAAATACTACAAATTTTTTCCCCTTTCTGATAAGAAGGATTTATTTATCTTATTACTTGATAAAGAGAAGCATTAAGAAATGTTTCTTTCAAACCTCATAATGATATTTGCTTTATGATTGCCTAATAACGAAGTGACGCATGGAAATTGAATAGGAGATAAAATTAATGTTGGGAAATGTTGATCTTTGAACAAAAAAGATCATTTTCCCACAGCATAGGCTTCTCTCAACCAAATAGGTGAATAATCAATGAGAAAGTTGGATCACAACAAGGCCCTTCAATCATCGAATGAAATTATTCATTTGGAACAGAGAAAATTGATTTCCCAGAAAAATCTACAATCGTCGCTGATTCGGTACCTAATTTTTCAATACCTTTTTTTTTATTAAATAGTTGTATTCTGAATCATAGAAAATAATTTTTCCAAAAGAAAATTAATTATTTCCTCTGCTGCTGATCAACGTCCTCTTCTTGTCTCTATCCTTATGTCAACCTATAATTACGCGATTTTTCTAAATAACTTAAAAAATGCAACGATATAATTAAATATCATGAATTATGATAATTATATTAGAGTAACATCAAGATTTCAGAGGCTTCTCCAACTCCTTCCTCTTTCCTGTATTCCTCCTTCGTTTCATGCTCACCTACATTCATCTTCCAAATTTTCGTCCCTTTCATCATCCTACCCCTCGTCATTATCTTCCTTCCCATCTTTCACTTTGTCGCCGTAATCCTTCTTCCTCTTTTCCCTGTCATCGTCCTCCTCTTCTTCTTTGTCATTGTCGTCGTCGTCCCCTTGTCATCGTCCTTCTCTTAGCCGGCGTCGTCTTTTTTATGGTCACAATCGTCGTTTTTTTTTTTCTTTTCCTCATCCTCACTCCTCTTCTTATTCATGCTGTAGTCGCTATTTAGGATATCCTTCGCGTTATCTCTAACGCGGCCTATGATTTGGCTCGAAGATTTCTAACATCGATCGATAGGTATTCCCATCTGGCATTGCTATATCAATGTGTCCAACTGGTGGGAAATCACCTTTAAACAAGGTATAACCGCCATATGGTGCTTGCCCTAGGAATTCGAAATTTCGAGCTGAAATATGCATGTCATTCACAAGTAGTTCAGCATTCCTTGGACCATGAATCCACCTGCTCCTAAAAATATAGGGGGAAATCAACGTTCAATAAGTTTCTTTATACAAGTATTCTAATTGTGAAAATTGCAAGAGGTCAGTTAGAGAGCTGAATGAGGGAGAAATATAGATCATGAAATAAGGCTGAGGAAAGAAGGTTAACAAAAGAGTGTGATGGACATTACATGTACATGGAATCATTGAATGAAGATGAGGAGTCGACTCAGGGAAGTTTCATAAATCTCCTTAGATACAAAAAACAGAGTAATGGTAGAAGATATAGTAGAGATACCTTCCCGGTTTTCGGAAGGAGCAATGACAGGTTTTACCTGGGCCCACTTATTTTCGTAGCATTTATTCTTTCAGGGAGGGGTTGGAGAAATTAGGGAAATTGAAACTTGGGTTAGGAGGAAAAACACACGTAATGTATCTGAATATTGAGAAGACCCAATTTGGGGTGCCAAAAACACGCTAAGCTCTCACACCTTTTACAGCAAGTGTTAAGAAACCGTGCCGTTACCCTTTCGCAAACGAGAGATGCACAGGGAATGCTTGATCAACTACTGCAAGAACAAGGCGTGGACAAACATCAGGAAGTTACATTGAGACCATCTGCTGAAACAAGACTTCCCTTGAGAGACAATTGCGAGTTTAGGACAAGGAGAAACATTAATCATTTGTTCAGTTCATGATGCGGCGAGAGTTCCGGCTGATTCAAATCGGAGGTTCAAACCAGCGAATAATGAAAAGACAAAAAAGCGCTTGCATCGTCTAAACAAGAAGATTTGCTAGTCAAGTCAAAACGCGTCCCGTATGCAGTGTGTAATTGACTACATAAAATCCGGCGAGCCCTTTTACGGCATGGGTCCGAAAGTTCGCCCATGAAATGAGGATCCATCGTCATACAATATGAATGTCGAAGCCTATGACCATTACGCAGCACATTGTTGACAAAATATCAGTATTATCTGACGCAAGGAAGAGAATTAGAAAAACGAAGGAATGAGTCGAAGAGAATCAAAAATTCCTTGCTGACCAATCGCACCTTTTCAGCGATTCCGCTATTCTCTTAAAAAATCTACAAACGTACGGATTAGTTCAGACATTTTGGAGGGTAATTTACAAAGTAAAATGAAGGAATGCCCACTAATCACTGCTGAGGAGGTAGAGTACATCTACCCTGAATGACAGGATTGTTCGAATATTTGGATCTGTGTGGAGTTAGATTTCCGAACAATAAGGAACAAAAAGAGGCCCAGCAGGCTGTCGTGAAAACCTGCTGATCGACAGGAGTGTCTGCAGAGATTCTGCAAACCATAAGCGCAGTCTGTCGATGAGCTAGATTGGTAACTAGAAAGCTTTCGTTCAACTTCTCATAGACTTATCATCGGTCTGTTGAAAAGCTTGCAGGTTCATTAAAATAAAGTGGAATGCATCGAGAGAAAAATGCCCCTTAGAAAGACCAGATTTACTATTAATTCTGGGAAACGTCGTGTGACTACCAACAGTGTCACTTTCCAAAAAGGTATCTTTTAGGGTGACGCAATGAGCCCTCTCTTATCCTGTAGCATACTATTGCGACTATCTTTCGCATTCCGCGATTCCGATGATTACCTCTAAGGTGGAACGAATGTTAGTGAGCATATGACTACTCATATATGGAGCATTATCCCTCAAGTGTACCCACCTTGAAGAATGACTTCCTCTGATCGAACTCAAACTTGGGCAATATTCTTAAAGAACTTCGAAGAAAAACTAAGGGCAGGCGAGTTCATTATCGCGATTGAATTTGCTAAAAACTATGCATTCGTCGTTTAAAATGCAGCGCAAGTATTCCACTGGAATAATGACCATGCTACTATCTTCACAATAGTTATTTACTATCGCGGAGATGAAGAATTGAAGCACAAAAGCATGGTCCGAAGAAGGTTGCCTATTTCACAGACGGTGCAGGGTGACATTTTAAAAGTAAAAGCAGTTTCGTCAATCTTCAAGCTCACGAAGAAGATTTTGGTGTGCCAGCAGAATGGCATTTTCATGCTAAGGCCCATGGTAAAGGAGCTTGCGATGGCAAAGGAGCAAATATAAGAAGAGGAGCTGCTCGGGCCAGCCTGCAAGCTTCTGCGAAACACCATATACTGACTGCCAACGCTTTATTTGAGTTTGCGCAAAAGAGTTGTAAAGAAATGCTGGCTTTTTCCAGTAGCAAGGAAACTCATGCTGCAACTTCAGAAATGCTGAAACAAAGGTTTGACAGTGCTGCAACGATACCAGGTATCTTGCAGTATCATACGTTCATTCCTTACCAAGATCAGTAATTGCAGTTAAAGAAATTTTCAGCTGCAACAGAGTTCGATTTTTTACCAAAAAATAGCAACAAAATTAAAAGACAACGAAAAGACCAAAAAAGACATCTGTCAAAGTAACAGGAAAAGTTAGGAAGTTCGCAATTAAAAAAAAGAAAAGAGCAAAAAAATGAGAAATAAGAGAAATTTTTAAACCACTTACGGCAATAGATAAATACACACAATAACCATTTTTCTACTTACAATAGATAATCTTTGAAAAATAAGCTTTAATTTACTTCATCAGTATTACATCACTTCAGTGACTGTAACGCAGGCATTCAAATACTATAATGACAGTTTCAACCCTGTAAAATGCAGAACCCAGTTCTATTACAACGAATATTCATAATTGACACGATAAATTAGTCCGAAGAAGTTCCGCCGAGCGAGCGTCCCAGGGGTCTCGAGTGCTGTCTTTGCACCGCATAACTCTTTATTTAATTTCTTGAAAAAAGAAAAAAACGATATTTTGTGTTTCAAGCCTTAGAAAGCAAAACCCCTGATCTCTATTTTGAGCCCAAAAAAATAAGGTCGAAATCGAAAAAAAAGTCAAAAATATTTTTGATTTTGAAAAAAAGGGGTGAAATTTCCGATTTCGGAAAAAGTAGTTATGAACATTCGATAGATCATTCAAAATCTATCAAAAGCACATAGGGCAAAATTTTTTTTATTCCATACGAAAGCAGTTTAGCACATTCGAAATAGGGACTACCAGCACAAAATCCGAAAATTCACCCTCCCCCACCCCTGCCAATTTTATCCAATCAAAAAAAAATCTTCACCATAAAGTACTACCTAGGAGGACTACACTTTGCCCAAGTTTGAGTTCGATCAGAGAAAGGCATTTTTCAAGGTGGGTACACTTCAGGAATGATGCCCCATATTTTATATGGATGACTTAAAGATTTATGCGTCTGGAAAAAAAAACCATCAAAATGCTCTAAGTATCGCCAGGACGTACAAGCGAAAAATTGGTTTGGACTTTGGATTAGATAAGTGTGCAAAGATTCATCTGAAACGTGGATAAAAAGCAGGCATATATATGGACCCTGAGCTTGTCGCCGGAAGTGCTATCAGACACTTCAGCGTCAGGACGGTGTGATTTCCACCTCAGCATAAAATAGAAGCACAATCAATCAAGATGTTTCCAGCGATAAGTGCAGGGTGCGTCCAATATCCATGAGGACCTATGGCATACACTAGCGAAGTGCCCTATTCACGCAGGAACGATGTAATTGTACAGACCCAATGCTACCTTGAAAGTGCTTTACCACCATCTTTGTCGCTCTTATGGAGTTGAACGCGACCCTGCCCTGCTGATCGCTCCATGTGGGATATAAAATATTGTTGGAAACGAGGAGTGCTGAATCTACTGACACTACGATTTCTCGACAGTAGCCCTGATCCAACGCACAAAGCCCGACATCGCGCTCCTTGACAAACGTAACTGAGCCACGTTCGTGATCGAATTCTCAGCCTTGGCCGCCTACAACATCAAAGGCAAGGAAACCGAGAAAAATGAGAGGTACAAAGATCTCAGAAATGACCTTCAGCGATATCATCAAGGATATTTGGTTAGAATAAATGTTCTCATCATCGATGCTCTTGGAGGTGCGACGCCTTCACTGGTAAGTATCCTTGAAGCCATACCCGTTTGTCGAAACATGCCGTGGCACTTGCCGGATTGATGCAAAGGGCTGTCGTACATGGGCCGCTCCATGTCCTTAAGACATACGAGTGTTTCGCCGGCCCATCATTGTGATTTTATGGGGCGTTTGGTGCCTCATCTCACGTTCGTGAGACATGGCCATAGGTGTATTTTACCGGGGTTCAACTGTGAGCTCGTGCCATTATTCTGAATAGAAGTTTCTCCCAGGTGTACACTACGGTGATTGTTAAACCAATTTGTTATTC
>WSXT02182774.1:0-36997 GCA_011762715.2 Neuroterus valhalla | reverse complement strand
TCCGGACTATTTGCAGAGTCGATGTTTTGGACCAGACAGATTTCGGATTTGATAGGGCCACTTTTCGTTTTCAGTTTAATAAAAATCTCAGGTTCTGAATTACGGACCGATTTCGAATAGAGCCGGACTACTTCCGGAGTCTATATTATCGAACGAACAGATTTTGGATATAATCGGACCAATTTCCGTTCTCAATTTAGCAAAAATGAACTCAGGTTCTGAATTCTGGACTAATTTCGGATAAAGCTGGACTATTTTCGGAGTCTATGTTTTCCAACGGACAGATTCCGGATATAATCGGATCACTTCCCGTTTCCACTTTAACAACCCTTCTGAAAATTTCGGATTCCGGAATTGATCCGAACTCATCCGAAATCGATCCGAATCAAGAATTTTTTGGAAAACTGTTCGATTTATCCGAGAACTGTACGAAACGAATCTGGAATTTGTCTGTCTGAGTCCGAAGTCTTTCCGGACAATGAAGTTCAACTCCGTAAAGAGTCCGCTTTCATCCGAAATAAGTCCGAAGTTCAGAACCTGAAATCGTTTTGCTAAAGTGAAAACGGAAAATGGTCCAATTGAATCCGAAATCTGTCTGGTCGAAGACATTGACTCCGCAAATAGTCCGAATCTACCCGGAATCAGTCCGGAATTCAGAACCTGAGATTATTTTTGTTTAAGTGAAAACGGAAAATGGTCGGATTAAATCCGAAATCGATCCTTTCAAAAACATCGACTCCGGAAGTAGTCCGGCTCTATCCAAAATCGGTCCCGAATCCAGAACCTGAGATTATTTTTGGTAAAGTGAAAACGGAAAGTGGTCTGATTAAATTTGAAATCTGTCCATTGAAAATCATAGACTCCGGAAGTGGTCCGGCTCTACCCAAAATCGTTCCGGAATCCAGAACCTGAGATTATTTTGTGAAAGTGAAAACGGAAAAAGGTCCGATTGAATCCGGAGTCTGTCCGTTTGAAAACACACACTCCGAAAATAGTACAGCTTTATCCGAAATCAGTCCGGACAGAACCTAAGATTATTTTTGTCAAAGTGAAAACGGAAAGTGCTCTGATTAAATTCGAAATCTTTCCGTTAAAAAACATCGACTCCAGAAATATTCTGGCTCTATCTGAAGTCAGTCCAGAATTCAGAACTTACAGTTATTTTTGTTAAAGTCAAAAACAAAAAGTGATCCGAATAAATCCGAAATCCGTACGTTCAAAAACATCGACTCCGTAAATAGTCCGCTCCTATCCGAAATTAATCCCTGGCTTTGAGTTGTAATTGATGATGGAATTAATGATTGAAATGAAAAGTAAAACCTATAAATATTTTTGAATTTCATATAATCCCAGTTTTGAACTTATTGAAACAAAATATTTTCCCGTTTTCACTTTTAATTTTGAAGTTCAATAGCATATGTGAGTTTTGTCTTTTTCTCTATTCGGACTGTAGCACATTTTGCTAACCAGTTAGAAAATGACTGTAGCACGGACTTGCAGTTTTGGTACAGAGTTTAACAAATACTTCGAATGTTTTTTACAAATTTTGATTTTTATATAGCTGACAGCAGCTACGAGTTACTATTGAAATTAGTAATATCGGTTTTATCGTATTATGTAACTAAATTTCTATGCGTGATTGATCGAACTCTTCAGACCGTACAAAACAGGAATTAGACCAGACACAATCCGGATTATTCATATCGGGAAGACCGTCCAAAAAACGGACATGTCCCGACACAATTCGGATTGATCACACTCTTCAGACCGTAGAAAAAACGGACTCGACTGGAAACAATTCGGATTAATACCATCTGCTTTACCGTACAAAACGCGGACTCAAACGGATTTTTCCCGGATTGATTGAATCTGTCACACCGGACAACTTTCGGATTCTACTGGATGAAAACCAGATTTAATTTCGTGCTCTTTCCGTCAGAAGAATTTCGGACACTTTTGGATAGAATCCGTGGAACAAAAACGGACCACGTTGCGGACATATTCGGACCAATATCGGAATCCTAACTTTGTCTGAAACTTGTCCGAAGTTTTTCGGAGGGGAGCGATGCACACGAAAACTCCATTCGTGATTCCTTCTTATTCATTGGGAAAATTTTCAAAATATTTTACAAACGATATCTAGAAAAGAAATACCAATTACATCCTGTTTGTTCACATAATTTCAAGACATGATTTCTTTTCATCAATTTTTTATTCATACCAGTAAATATTTTACAAATATGTTCCACCCAATTTACATGTATAGTATCAACGCATTCAATTGTTTTCATGTTACAAAAAGAGCTGATTGTTCATGAAATAGAAAATATTATAAATTTATTTCTCCATCAACATCTGTATGCGAGGAAGTGAGGATCAGTAAGGGTAAAATGAAAGATTAGCGATTTCCATTTTCCCTTTCCAATCTCTATTTTTCGCATGCCAAGATGACTCCAAAATAGTCGCCTGAATCAATTTTTACCTTCTGTTTTTTTGTGACTCAAGGGGATGATGGTATTGATAATCGTGAAACATAAGTTGAAAGAAATCCGTGGATTTTTCTGGAAACAATTTTGATTTTCCACTACTAAACTCTTCTCCGAACAATATTACACCATTAAGAATAAGTTGGAAATATCCTTTAAATATTATATGCATCTTTTCAAAGATTAACATAAATCCAGCATATTTAGGATAGTGTTTTATAATTTCATACCTACTGTTATACAAGTCATGAGCATTGTTATATTGCTTGAAATTTCGTTAAAGTTTAGATTATGGGTGACTCCTGAATCAAGGATAATATGAAAACATCAATACCGTTCCTATAAGAAGGGAACATCGACAAAAAAGTCGAAGTGTCCTAAGGCAAATTTTTCGCTTTTCCGTTGGTGTAGGGCCATTGCCGAATAATAGATATTGAGACTTTGTTCACTCTGAAATAACGATTGTCAGAGAAGTCCTTGGTTTGAAAGTTTAAGAGCGACTAGCAAGGATAAGGAAGAAATGTAAAGACGTAATAAATAATAAATTACAAACGTAGGTGATGTTTCCGTCTTGAAAATGTTCTTGTGTTTCGAAGAATTGAACGATTAGAGCTTGCATATTCAATGGAGCTGTATGTCATGGGGGATGAAATATGCAAGGTGACAATTTCGATTTCTGAGGAAAACCATAATGTAGAGACAGAGTCGCGAAACCCTTCAGGTTTATATTGATTGGCATCATAAGAGTTCTTACCTTTATCGTTGAAACAACGAATTGTCATTGACGCCAGTCGAATGAAAGAATTTGAATTCCGAGAATAGTAAGGAAAATTTGGAGCAGGTGCCGAATCCAATCAAAGTAGAGATGTATGTAAGATGGAACAATGCTAATTTATTTATTCATAAGAAATATCTAGTGTTATTTTAGGATGGTTCAAAAATTGCAAAGTTAGGGATCTTGCAATCCTACATTGAAGAAAATGTTCTTTTCAAAGAAATTAACAACCCTATCGAATTGACCTTGAGAAAATTGGATCTATATCATCCTAAACATTTTTTTGTAAGCACTACCCTTGTCTTGTATGTGAGTTCTATCAAGAAAAATATACTTCCATCCCTAATTTATATTAGGAATTAAACTGAAAGTAAGTAAAAGTAACTCAGGAATTGGCCAATACTGTGAAAACCACTACTTTCTGAAATATTTCTAGATTTCATTTGAATTCAGATCAAAAAGAAAATTAATCTACTCAAGGCTCTATCGTCATTGAGAAACAAATCCTCATTACAACATTCGCGCGCTCAATTTTCGATATCCATGTATACTTGATTCTTCTGACAATTAAGTAATTGCAAAGATTATAACTATAACTCTTTTTAGAAAAACCAAATTCAAAATGTCATATTGTAAAATACACAAATAAGGGGATACAGAATTACAAAATTTGTCCCTTTTTGCAACAGAATTTTTTACTTAACTACCCAACTTGTTTCGTCTAACTTGTCTGCTGTTAATTAGAGTCCATCTGAGGTGGAGATACCCTTGAAAGTTAATATAAGAAGTTGAAACTTTGATAATTACTTCAAAGTGGGCAGAGGGTGGGAGAGAGGGCACCGTCCTGGTGCTTAGGCTAGAAGCCCATTTAGCCGCACCCGTGTATATCTTGAGGAAGTACTAAGAATCCGGGCACCTTTGCTGAGTTAGGTATCGGTGCATTCGTTGTTTTCCAATATCCTGCAAACGTAACTCTTGGGTGCCAGGCTATTACGTGGCACAGAAGAATACGCGGACCTCTTTGCATATCACAGTGAACCTCAAACAATCTGCATCCGTCAGCCTTTCCAGCCAGACAGGCCTGATGTGTAAGTGTATGTGTGTATGTGTACATTACTCGGAATAGACCAACAACCACGAAACGATAGTCCCCTCGACATGGGGCCTCTTCGCAAAGAAGTTGCTTACTTTTTTATGAGTCTTCTCAAAGTCGACAAATGACTCCCAAGCATAGTCTCCTCAACATAGAGCCTCTTTCTTAGGAGATATATAGGCTCTTCTGAGGGGACCTGCAGTTAAAGGTTGGTTCCGAACTATTTAAGACCCTTGTAAAAGTACATAGAAAATTCTCTATTGGTACTGGCACAGTGATCGGATCTCAATCCTTCTGCTCGGAAGCCTGACGCGCTATAACACACTATTTATGTTTTGAAAGTTCAAAATGAGATAAAGGTTGTTAGGTATCGTCAGTCTATTTTATCAGCTTTTTTCTTGCAAGACTCTCTGCCAACTTCCCTAGTTTTTCATCGCATATCAGTACTATCCCAATCACAAATGTAATGATTTTTTCTGTCTCAAGTAGAGATTATTGCAGAACTTGACCATTTGAAGTTTTGTAACAGATTAATCCGTGAATCCTCAAGAAGATGTAGCTCGGAATCATCCCTCTATCTTGGAAGAACATGTCCACGCCACAACTGTCCAGCGATTCCAAAATAAGGGTCGTTTATAGAAAATATAGTAAACCAATGAAATAAATATACTGAATATTATTATTGTTACCAAATCAAATAGACCCGATGTACTGAATTACCCTTTGTGCTATGTCACCAGGTGCTCCACATTACCCTTTGTGCCACATTAGCGGAAGTACTATATAATTCTGTATACCATATAACCCTGTTGTTTATACTACTCCAAATACACTATTGTAACCAGATACATAGCCGTTATTTCATGTGCCATATGAAGTAATGTGACATCTTGCTCTGCATGCCATACTGCGCTGTGTGCCATATTACATAATATTTTACTAAATGAACTGACCTTACTAAAAATATGTTGGTAAACATACAGCACACTACGCAGGAACCTTCGGACCTTCAGTAAGGCCTCTAAAGTTTTCCACATGTGCCGTTGGAGGTTTACATCAGTACCCCTAGAGCTGTTCGCGGCGATCTGCAGAGGCTTACCTGTTCCATCAATCAATTCTTCATTCCTTTCCAAATCATGTCTACATATTAAGCTTTCCATTTCAATCAATCTCATGGAATTCAATCAAAACAAGGAGTTAGAGGTTGATCTATTATGAAGAGATTTCACCACCGACGATCCAAAAAGCAGTATCTTAAGGTATCATAATTTACTCATTTCCTCTGAATTAAATCCATATAATAAACTACACTGTACTTACCTTGAAAATGCCTTAATCATCTTCAACCCTTGCAACCCTCCTCACACCTATTTCCCTCAACCTAATCAATCCTCCTTCACTTCTTTCCCCTTAAATCATATAACTGCTCTTACAACTAGTGTTCCTGAATTCTATCAATTCTTGTTATACCCCTTTCATGTTAACTTACAATCAGATTTTGTGAGCCTTGGTTTATAAACCTGATCTAGGGTCAACGCTTGCGAGGGCGAGCCCTCTCCTTCATGATAAATTACCTTTACAGCATATGGTACAATTCTACTAATTATTTTATCCGGTCACGCCAACAAAGAAGTTTAGGAATTAAACTTTTCAATTTTCTAAAAACGCTGATTTGCAAGGGATAAACATGCCAGCAAAAATGATATCTTCTGAAAAAAGGAGAATCGAAAAAAGTTTAACGGAACCCTCTGGGCTACTATCGATTAGTAGCATTTGAGTTTTTACCTTCGAAATTTAAACATTAAATTGTCTTTTAAGTAGTCTAAATCGAGTTCGACATCGGTTTCCTTCAAAATAGAATCGTAAATTAACAAATAAATTTATTCGAAATACTTTGAGGGGTTCTTTGATATATGTTTTTCTATTCTATACACTTGCTAAAATCCTTGGAATCTTTTTTGAATTTTCATATGAACCTTGATAGCGCATCTGGATCATGAGGAAGACTTTCTCTTTTGTGAACAATCTCATAATCGTATTCTTATATTTCTAGGGTTCATCTTGCTATTCTACCTGTTGGACTTCTTAAGTGATGCGGCCATTTCAAGGTAATATGGCCAGTTACGACTCCAAGAAAAATCCTCGAAATGTAGCCTCAACTTTGTAATTGCTCAGTCTGCGGCTGAACACTCTTTTTCTGAAGCTAATTATGTTCCTTCTGTTTCATTACATCTCTACTTGCAAAAGCTATCACATAAGTCCTTCCGTTTATTTTTCGTGCCAATACGGCTCCCTAGCCTGTACTGCTAGCATTTATTCTCAGTTTGAATCATCTATCAAAGTTATAGCATGCCAAAAATCGGTGCTGTTGTTGATGAAATTTAAATAATTGAGAATGCTTGCTCCCGTTTCTGATTATATTCCATACCATTATGCTATTCCTATTATTCTTTGATTTTTTCTCTTAACTTTGTTATC
Organism: Neuroterus valhalla; assembly: GCA_011762715.2. Lineage (NCBI taxonomy): Eukaryota > Metazoa > Arthropoda > Insecta > Hymenoptera > Cynipidae > Neuroterus > Neuroterus valhalla. The sequence goes on along the minus strand of WSXT02182774.1, from coordinate 30,165 downwards.
AAGAGATTTAAATCACACACGATCCGAATCGCTTATCCGAACTCGGATTTGTCTCAACCTACAGTCAAACATACTTCTTGGAATTAAGTCATCAAGATTTATGAAAATGGCGCTGGAATGTACCAGATGCATCGGTTAATCCAAGTGGCATCCTTTCGAATAAGTATACATCCCTTTCTACAGAACAATGGGGGCTGTAATTGGTTCCGAGTTTTCATCCAATGGTATTGGAAGATATACTTAACGAAGAATATTTTCGTACTTGTATCTTATTGACCTTGGTGCGTCTAATATTTCTGAGATCATAAGACTTGGGTATAAACAAAAGTTCTTGCATCTACTTTTCTAAAATCCAAATAAAATCCAGATTTTTCATTCGGCTTTTTGATCTTTACTATGGGTTCCGACAAATCGCTATTGGATGGTTCTATAATTTTTCTTCTAATAGTCTATCTATCGATTCTACGATTTCTTCTAAGAATTCCTTACACAATCTGGATTTTTTCCATCTATATACTTTAACGCGTGACGGTTGATTATTCATCACTGCAACATTTCCAAAATTGTACCAATCACTTTCCCTGATCGCGAATGATATTTTTGTTCTGATCGGATCGCTCATGCTATTTATTGATGCCCACGCTGGCTGGTGCCTGTATTGGGTCGCGTGCATTGGGACGTAATAGGGGTCAGGGCGCCACGCCCTTGTACCTCTCATGCAGTAAGGAGGAGTTGTGGTAGGAGTATAGTGGAACGGGAGCTGAGACTTCGCACAGCAGTAAATCCGCCATCGTTGCTTGTATTTGATTTCTTAAACTAGCCTTCGATCCGAATTTCAATTTTTTCAGTCTTTCTCTCTATACGTAAATTTATCGCTAGCTGTTATTACTGTTTTCTGTTTTTCAGTTGAATTCGATTTCACTGCATACTTGATGTGTGATGATGGCGCAGTGACCAAATATTTTTCATATGCTGAATTTTTAATCCGTTTTCTTTTATCATGTGAGTACCTATTAAGCCTATCGTCTAGCATCTCGTACGGGCCTAGACTATACATGATTTCCAATACGACCCATTCCAATTGAAATAAAAACTTAAAATTTTTCTTCGAAGTAAGCGTGAGCTGCACCTGTGTCAGCTTATACTTGCAATTTTCTTATCTTCAAAATCTGCTATTGAATGGAATGTTGATGTTTCCGAATTTCTGTAAAGCAGGATAATGGATTATTCAAACCAATAGCATATGACTACGGTTCCAAATGGTGCAGCCAGTCCTTGATGGTTCCTCACGACAGAGCTCATCGTAGACAGGAATACGTCCTGCTGAGAATGATCCCGCCAATTTTTCAGCATTAAAAACTCAGGACCCCTTACCTATAAGCAGGAATGATGTTTCGATGAACTGCACTGGTGGTCACACCTTCGCACGTCAGGATTTTATCAAAGAACGCAATTCACAATCAGCCGAGCTCAAGGTAGGTATCCATGTTTAAAAATAAATAGGACACAAAAAATGCAAGCTGGAGACCTGAAGCTTTCACGGTATTACCATTAGATCCAAACGAGAATCTTGAGACCTTTCACAGCTGTCCACTTCTTCCAGTTCTCTTATGAGAGAATAGAAAAACTTACTTTTGAGATAACCCTTGTACCTACTATTCACTTCATTTAAATTTCTTATATTTTTATTCCCTTCTTCATAATCTTTCTTTCCTTTTAACATGTTATTGTTCCCTTTTGCATTATATGAAAGTGCTGGTATTTGCGTATCATTTTCATTTTGTCTTGTCTGTGTGTTTTGTAAAATGTGACTGATTGCATTCAAAAATTTGGTCTGCTGGGTTTTGATTTATATGCTCGCTATCATTATTGTTGAATATAAGATATTAAGTCGATGATCATTATTATTGTTTTCGGATCTCGGATAAAAGAATCGAATATTCTCATTTGGGAATCTAAGTTGAAATTGTTGCCTATTTTGTTGCTTTGGAAATTACACAATATCAATTACTTATGCCACATTTTGAAAATTGTCACAAGTAAAATAAATGAAAATGAGTCTTCTGACTTCGAATATTCTAATGAACTTATTGTAGAATCCACGATCTTTTAATGACACCATTGTTCTTTCAGAATAAGGAAGGAAAGAGTTGATGAAAAAAGTGATGAAAAATTCCTGATATTTAGTTATTTTGAGGTTATTCTAATCGAACAAACTTCTCCTCTTCAAGCCCCTTCCCATAACTTTCTCTTATGACCACTCACTTTCTACTGTTCTTTCCTCGATGACCCTCAGATCTTTCCCTCTTCCTACTACCACTTCCTCACGCTCTCCCTACTTCTCATTCTCTAGTCCATTTTACATTACCTCCCGTCCCATTTTTCTTCCTTACTCCCTTCCCCTGAAAAAAGTCCAACTTACTAAAAAGTACAACTCCAGCGTAGGAAGCGAACCTGTCTTAATTTGTTCCTTTTTATAACTATTTCAAAATGCGCCAAATACTCTATAGTAAAACGAACTAAGGTGTATGTGTCGAGTTTTACGTAAGTGATTTAGCCTCTTCCTTTACTCTGAGATTCGTGCATGGTGCTGAAGCAAACTAAAAGTTTGGAATTATGTACTTTCAAACACCCACCAAGATGGTCAATACCAAAGGCAGGTGCAGTTCGTTATACTGCGTATATAACGGTTCAGAATTCCTGCACTTGTTTAACAAGTTCTGAGATTTCCATCTTTCATCTTCGATCAAAAACATATCCTTTTCCTCTAGTTTACAATATTATTATTGATGTCATTAGGAGCCTTGGACACCTTTTCCTTACTACACAGGGCTTACAATCACTGTCCAAACCATTGTCATTCTCAGTTTCAACCCGCAGCTGCATCCTACTCTATAAGAAAGACTCGCAATTACCTGAACGTTTGGTAAGAGGAGAGAAATACTTCAGAAAATCAGTGGGGTTTAGATATAGACATTTGATGATATCACCTTTTGCGTTAAACCTCCTGATTGGCATTATTTTAACGCAGCGAAAACACGACCTAGGCGTATCCTACAAACAGATACTAATCCAAGTGCGAGCGCCGCTCGGAATGGCTTTCCTCTCGCAATCTCGCTGAAGTTAAGATTCACGGCGCAGCTCCTGCCGTCGCTGGATCTTTTATCAAAAGTTCTGATTTTGTGGTCTTCCTCTGGCATATCTACCGACTTATATAATAATTAATCTCTTCTCTCTAAAAGGAATGATGCGAATATCTTGAAGAAGAAGCCTCTAACAAGGTTTTCGCTGGAGTTACGATTCACGGCGCAGCTCCTGCCGTCACTGGATCTTTCATCAGAAGTGGTAATTTTGTGCTCGCCCTCTGGCATATCCACTGACTTATATAATAATTGATCTCTTCTCTCCAAAAGGAATAATGCGACTATCTTGAAGAAGAAGCCTCTAACAAGGTTTTTCGAAAATAGAGTGTATTAACTATATTTAACTTCGCTGGAGTGTCGTATCTCTATGTTTTTTTGAATGAAGGTATTACACTCTCTACGTCTCTGATTTCAAAAAAATTTGTTTCAGGTTGAAATCCTGAGCTCGCAGCCATGTTGCAGGCCGGTAACGAACGACCGCGTTCCTCGAGGCAGGGACTTGGAGGACGGACGTGGCGCACGTGCGGATTGAAGTTGTGAACGAATTCTTCTCAAGAATATGAACCCTAACCATTGAATCCGAAGTCCCATCTCAGACCGTAAATCCGAAAACCCGAATTGGACCGTAAACCCGACCGAGCCCAGAAAACCGAAAACCAGACTTGATCCGACCCTTAATGAGACCTACAACTCTTCGAAATATTTTCAGTAATTCTTATTTATTTATTAGAATAATTGGAAAGAATATGATTTTATACTTTTATATGGTTTTCTATGATAACCGAATCTGCACCAATTTTCACAATCATATTTGTTTTCAGCGCTCTGAAGTACACAAGTATTTTATAAAGAACTTCATCCTCAATATCTTTGGTCAAACAGTGAATGCGATGCAGCTCAGAATAGAAAGCGATTGGCTCGATCCAGCTCTAGGTATACCTCGCATTTAGCAGACATCACGGATCTATCTAATCTTCTGCTTGGGTTCCCTGAATAGTAGCGTGATTACTGACGTAGACTGCTTCAATTTCAAAGAGGTGCAGGAAGAGCTCAATCGACGATGGTATTACCTAGAAGGTCATCATAAAACCTCAAGGCTATTTTTTACTCTTCGTATGAGCTATCAAACGCCCTGGTAATCGAGACGTCTTACCTGGAGTACTGGAGGGACACTTTAGTACATTTTATGCTGAGAGCTGAGAAGATGATTCTGTCTGAGTTCTTCCACCGTGTAAAGCTCTTCCGAAAATTGGGTGCCGAATTCCCAGCTCTGTTTCCGAAGGGGTAAGTCCTCCATAAATACTGCGGAGCGGTTTTCGACATGCTGTCAGGTTCTGGCGATGTCGAACCGAAGCTTACTATGCTCTCGATCGAAAGGAGGTCTCTAATGCAGTCCTGAATTTGGCCTCAATTGATCGATTTAAGATGTTGGGCGTCCATATTGAATCGCTTTTTTTCATTCTGCTCCAAGAAGAATGGCGACAAAACTGCCAGGGGAACAGAACAGGGGATAAAGTGAATCTCCCAGGGAAAATCTTCTTGCTCAGGCAGGAAACGCACCATCAGGGTGAGGTGAGACAGAATTTATCCAAACCACAATTATCGGGTGAAGAAACCTCTGGAATGACTTACGTTCCCATCATAGGTTAAAACTTTGGGACCAATGGCTAAGGTACATCCGATAGGTTTTTATTGATAAGTGATATTTGAGTTCTCACCTTGAATAGAGAAACATGTCCTTCTACGGCCGCTTTTCCTGTACAAGAGGAAGGTGTAAATTTTCATTTATTAAAGCTTATTATATCGAAGTGTATATACTACTGGCATTGGTAAATAGGGAAAGGAACCCCGAACTCAAACCAGTCATGGGTGGGTGTATTTAAAACAAAATACTCCAAGGGAGCAACGATCTCTCCGCCGGTTCCAATCGGGAGAAAGCCCCGGTGGCCGGCGCCAGCCTTTCGGATTTTCGGCAAGGCCAAGTACAAGTAGTGTACAACAAAGAAGTTCTTCATGAGGTTACGATGCTGAAAAAAAATTGGAATAGCTGAAAACAGAATCACCGAAGCCCTTGAAAAAGCGAGAATCATGAAAGAAATCATGAAGAAAGCCTCGGATAAGCAGATGAATGACAGCATTAAAATCAAGAAAGGAGTGGCGAAGCCGAAGATCACCTCAATCTGATACAGACTGAGCGGGGGATCATGAGAAGAGTTCAGGCCTGAATAGCCTTCTCTGGGCGCAAGCTCGCACAAAAGATCCGGGTACACCGACAATGAGAGCCGTACCGCAGTAGAAGAGAGCAGCGACAAGCTCGGCAGAGAACCAGTGTTCAACGCTTACCGAGAAGAGGATGCGCGATGAGACGGTTGAGGTGGATTGGCCACAGGCTACGAGGAGAAACAGAGAAGTAAAGGGTTGACTGAAGTCTCAGGACTCTCTGACTCCACAAAGAAGTGAAGTGGGTGAAAACAGCAGGAGTAACGAACAGGCAGGAAAGAAACAACCGAGGAAAAAACGTGAGCGGAAGCCAAAACGACGACAACGTTTAGATGCGCTGCTGATAAAGCCGGCAGAAGGGAAGTCCTGTGCAGACATAAGGTCGAAAATGAAACCAGAGTAGATGGAAACGGAGATTCGAGCTATACGCCAAACTTGAGCTTGGTAGAGATACCAAGGATCCGAAGACCTTCTCAAATGTAGTTCAGCTGACACTTGGAGATACCTGAGTTGTAAGGAGTCTGGTTCCACGGGTTACAATGGAACTCATGCATATGGAGAGTATCACGATCAAATAAGATGTGGAGGAAGTCCTGAGAAGGATACTCAACGAGAAGGATGGAGATATGAAGGTCTCTATTACAAGAGTCAACAAGAGAGAACAAGTCATGGCTCTCATAGAGATCAATAAACAGGAGGCGAGAAAGCTTCTAGAGATTTCACCAGGTAAAGTTGGATGGATCAGCAGCAGGGTACGACTGAGGGACCATGTCACTCGATGCTTCAGGTGTCTGGGATATAGACATCAGTCTAGGAGCTGTAGCGGACTAGATCGAACTAGACTATGCTACAAATATGGCAAGGATGGACACAAGGGAGCCTCTTGCACAGAGGAACCACAGTGTGTGCTATGCACAGAACTGCAAGAGAAGCCAGAGCTTCTCAATCATTTACCGGGGTCAGGCATCTGCAAATCTTTCCGGCATGTGCTGGAGAAGATGAAAAATGAACGAAAACAATCAGGGTTCTGAAAGGAAACCTTCATCGAACCTGAATAGCGAACGACCTACAGACGCAACAAGTGCTAGAAAAGGAAGTCGATTTGCTGATTATCACCGAGCAGTATCCGGAAAGGGACAGCCCATTATGGTTTTCGGAGACCCTTGGGATGGCAGCCATCTGGATTGCTAGCCCAAGTAAAGTCCTAGTACGCGATCATGGGTCTGGAAGTGGATTTACGTGGGTTAGAAGCAAGGACATGACTTATGTGAGCTGCTACCTTACTCTCAATGAGTATCTTGGAATTCCAGAGAAAGCTAGATCTACTGGAGGACACCACCCAGGAAGCAGGAGGCAAGGTCTTGGTGGCCGGAGATCTAAATGCTAGAGCATTGGAATGGTGAATGCCGAGAACTGACTCAAGAGGCAGGCGGATACTGATGATGACTGCCAGGGCATGATTAATGGTGAATAACAAAGGGAAAACACCAACCTTTAGACGACCTGGGCAACAAGGATCGATACCAGATTAGATTATGCCATTGGATAGCCTAGCCCCTCTGATGAGAAGTTGGAAGGTTATGGAGGATTATACTGGCAGCGATCAACAGTATATCAGCTCCAGTAAAGGGAGCCCAACACAGGCTACATAGAGTGGTACGAACTAATGGGATCGGAGCCCTGGTTGCAGAACAAGAAGGCCCCAGGATTGGACGGAATTCCAGCAGAAGCACTCGAAGCAGTAGCTCACTCCTGTCCGCAATTACTGCTTAACATGTACAATGACTGCCTGTAGAAAAGAATATTCCCCAAGCAGTGGAAGATGCAGGAGCTTGTACTGATCAGCAAGGGCGAAGGTGATCCCAAATCCCGGAACATACCGACCACTGTGTATTTTGAATACAGCGGGGGAACTCCTAGAAAGGATGCTGAAACCTTGCCTGGCAGCGGCCGTCCAAGATGCTGGAGACCTCTCAACAAGGCAGTACGGCTTCAGAAAAGGACTTTCGACGATTCACGCACTCCAGGAGATAGTGGAGACCATCAGCTCAGCGCAAAGTGGAAACCAGCAGAACTACCTCAAGGAGAAAATACTGACCTACAAGACTACAGAGGGAATCAGAAGTAAGGAGACAATGGCTGGAGCTGCCCAGGGATTCATCCTAGGGCCAAACCTCTGGAACATCTCTTACGATGACATCCTGAGAATGAAGATGCGAAATGGTATACATCGGTCAGGCTACGTCGACGATATATTGGCCGTTATCGTTGCATGCAACACAGGGTTGATACAATGGAAGCTAAGCCAGGTCACGCGCCTCGTGAACAGCTGGATGAAGGATCATGACCTGAGGCTAGCTACGGCGAAGACTGAGCTGATTTCCGTAACCAGGAAGCGGAGCTTCATGCTCATTCCAATGAAAGTGGGCCAAGAGATCATTGAGACCAAGGTGGCTGTGAAGCACCTTGGAATTATGATGGAGACAAAACTCACTTTCTGTGAGCAAATAAGAAAAGCGTCAGAGGAAGCTGCGACAGTAACCTCAGCGCTTAGCCGGCTAATGGCGAACGTGAACGGTCCTAGGCGGAGCAAACGGCGACTGCTGATGTCGGTTGCGCAGTCAATCCTTCTCTATGGATGCGAGATATGGGTGGCAGCACTACAGATGAAAAAGTAAAGGCGGAGAATGGCATTAATCCAGCTTATTGGAGCCTTCAGAATTGCGTGCTCCTATTGCACTGTTTCTGAGCCCGCTGCACTTGTGATCGCAGGAGTCATACACATTGATCTCCTAGGCATAGATCTTAGCTGGGACACGACGCTGACTACCAGAATATGTCAATCAGCAGGAGCCTCCATAAGGCCAGAATACGGCCCCCTGAATCCCCCTGAATCCCCCTGAATCAATGCGAAAGCTGTTCCGGGGGGAATAGTGCCAAAAGAAGATGGTGGTTTTTTAATGGGTAGTAGAAGGAAACAACATCTCTTCATCTCCATCAACATCAAAAGCCCCACACTGCCGAGATGTGCGGACCCTTCACGGTGTCTGTTCGCAGATTTTTCCACCATCCCGCAAAAAAAAAAAAAATTGTTGAAAGATTATAACTGGTACCGACAATTTTCAAACTCCCCCACGAAATTCTTTGCCTTCAGTATTGTCCAATGTTGCAAGACATGTGAGTGTGAAATTTGGTACAAATATCCCCAATGGCTTGAGGAATATGCAGGTCTACAATTTGTCATGATTCCTCCTTGGTATTTTGATATTTTTGAAAAATAAAAATTCTATATAGAGGATGTAGATGAGAAGGTTTGTTCAAGAACCATATTAGTGCAGTAAAATTGTCAATTGAACTTGAAGAAAGTAAGATACGCAATTTGTTCTGTGGATTATGTTTGAGGTCAGCTGACAAGTGTGAAACCAAATTGGTGCTATACCCCCTCCCCTGCTTCGACCGTAATCTTAAAAAAAATATTTGATCATTTTTCTCGTTTACTGTTGGTCATATCGAAAAGCTTTGAGTACAATAATTGTAAAGTTTGGAATTGTCAAAATTTCTTCTAATGGTCGCGAGCCTGTACAGTTCATATTTAGGGCGTTAGTGGGCGCCGAAGTTACCGAAAATCGTTTTTCTTCCCGTGAGACTCCTTTTTCATATATTCTAGGAATGTCCTTAGCCATCAATTTCTGACAAGTAGTTCCAAGATGGCGAGCAATGCAGGGGAGGGGAAATGACGCCAATTCGATTCACCCGCACAAAAGAGTCATGCCTGATTTAGTACAGAATTGTCCGAGGGGTCCCGAGGGCTCAAGCGTCAGATCGCGGAAGCTCCAGAGATCACAACGTCCACCTTCTTTAATGACATACAACTTTCTGCCCTGCTGGCTTGCCATTGCTTGGTGATCGTCGCCGTCGAATTTAGGTGGCAATGAAAAGCTTTTTATTTCAAACAGACTTCCTTTTTATTGTGTTCAACCCTTTTTTAGGCGTCCAGATTCTCCTCCGCTGCCTCGATATTACCTCCGAAATACCTGATGCTCCAAGTTGGACGCCAGGTATTACGGAGATAATATCGGGGGAGGGAAAAAAGGATCTGAACGCTGAAAAAGGAGCAATACAAAAAATAAGCGAGCAAAAAAAAGCAAAGGCGTTTATTACTGACTTACAGTGTTGGAGGATTCCGAGATAGAGCGTATCTTGGCAGCCAAACCCCTATACGGCGAGTGGCCAGGAAGATGTTCAGATGGTGTAGCACATACGAGGAGAGTGAGACTGGTATTCGGTGGCACGTACGAACCAAGCCTGAGGCGACGAGCGACGGTCAGCCGCTTGAGGATTCGGCACTCCTGGAAAGGTTCCACTTTGCATCGGTAACAACCTGGCAATCCCTTGGTGCAGAGTCGTGCCATATTGTCATTTCTATAACATTTCTGTTATTCTAATGCGAGTGCACAAGTCTTGAACTTGAAGTCTCTTCTCAAAATTTATCAGTCGCACAGTAAAAATCTTCCTTGATATGATGAATTCGAGAAGACTTGAAATGAGGGTGAAGACTGTATCAAGTCACGATGGCCATTCTTTGCAGAATGCCGTCATACAAAAATACCCTTACACAAAATTGTTTTTAGATAAAGTTTATGAAAATTACCGGTACTGCTATTTTTTTACTACTGCTCAATTTTGAATCCAAACATATATCGCAATCGAAGATGAAAATCATCAAATTTTGATAGTCTATAGGATCAAGCTTTCATTGCAAAATTCGTATGGAAAGAATTACAGACATTAGGCTGGACCTAAAAACATACATTCGAGAATTAATAATTGCATCATTCATTGGATACTTATCCTGTTTTTCATTTGATTCATTTTTTTACCGATATATCATCATTATTCAAGTAATTGACCCTTTCAGTTTGAACAAATTTACTCAAAACATTCTGTCTAGTCAATCAGTTTCGCTCGGCCTCCCCTAGTGTACGCTGCGGTAGCCTGAATGAACACGATGTGAGTTACCTGTGCCCGAACGCACCACCAAAAGCACCTAAGTGTGTTAACTGCGATGGCTCTCACTAAGCTTCCTACAGAGCCTATCATACAACGAAGCTAAAGCGATCCTCCGTCTCTAGAAGGGACCTCAACTGCGACTTCAGATCGCAACTTTCCCTCCATTGAACACCCATTCCAATAGCTCCACGTGTCTAAGCTTCTCAGAGGTTTTAATCCAACCGACCCCGCCCCCTCGTTCGGGAGCACACTAACAACGCCAGAATTATAAACTACAGCCCAACCTAACTCAGCATTACACCCGAAAAAGGGCCCCATCCACTTCCCTATTCCCTTTCTGCAATAATGGAAGAACAGATAGTGTCCTGCCTAGAGGTAGCGCGCTGCAAAAGCTACCACCTGATTTTCCTTGAGAAGTGCCCCCGTTTCCACTGCCTTTCCGAAGCAATTCCTACCATGGATAGCATTCTTGCCACTCTCATTTGTCTAACGGAAGCACTTGCTTCCGGGCCGTCATTGAGTTCCCGGGAGAGTCATGGTTTGCTAAATTAACTCCACAACTGCGTCACTTTGCTGTCCTGCCCATTTGTTTCTTCACAAGATGGACCGAATTAAAGATCATGCGGTGGAGCTTTCAAGGTGTGATAAACAAGGAGAGAAAAAGTATCGATCTCAAACACTTCAATATTATTAGATCAGGTGAATTATCCAAAAGAGGTGGTGGCTTGGCCATAGCTATTCACGAAGGTATAACTTTCTCAAGAGTTTCTTCGATAGTTACGAGGATAACAGCCTCGAGATATTAGCGGTGTCGATGTGTTCCTCCGTGGGTGAACTCCTGATTAAATCAGTAAACAGAGTTCCGTCAGCGGACAATAAAATGCCTAACAGAAGCCGGAAAGTTTTCTTCGACTCTGTTCTCGCATTCAAAAAGAACAATGTGTTTGTAGGTGGAGATTTCAACTGTCACCACTCATCATGGGGTAGGTTCCAAAATTATTATAACGGTTGTAAACTCCACTCTACTTTAGGTATTCCGATTTAATTTTTCTGAATAATTGCAACCCCATGTTTCGTGACGTCGCACTTATTACTTCTCATCTTTTCCCTATAGCTACCTCAGATGTTTGGGAAGACAATCTCGAGAGTTACGACTTTCTGGTGGTCTCATGACTGGTTCAAATTTTATTACAATTTACCAGAATTCATTAGAGATAAAAAATTTAATTTAGAGTCACCAATTCCTTTGAATAGTTACGATACATTTGTTGTAGGAGTTAACAAGGCAGTTTTCAAGGCTAGTCCCTCCTCTAAATCAGCTCCCATTCCGGGTGTTGGCAATCACTTTTGAAAACGAAAAAATGAACATTCCATCCCAGCACCTTTGTGGGACAGAACTTGTGACTAGGCTGTTTCTGCACGGAAGGGAGCCATCTCAGAATTGAGAAGTAAATTCGATTATCACAATTACGTAAATTTAAAGAGAATGGAAGCAATGACCAAGCGAACCCTAAATGAAGCTAAAAAAATTCCTTTAGAAGTTTTTTAACGCCCTGGGAAGGATAACCCCTCATTTAAAGATATGGAAAACTATACAAATTTTCAAAAACAGATTCACTCAGCCAGCCACCGCCTCTTGTTCAGCTGATAGAGGAGTGATTGACTACCTGAATTCTTCAACCGTTTTCAATGACTACAACATTATCTAACATTTTCCTAATGAAGCCAGATCTGCTTTTCTTGCAATTTACCACTAAATTTTTCAATCTGGAGCATTCCCAAGTTCTTGAAACAATTTTTTCGTTTTCTTTATCCCAAAATCAACCCAGGGTAGATCTCGTCCAATTTCCCTAGCATCGTGTTGATTCAGATTAATGGAAAAATTGATCCATAACAGACTTGACTGGTATCTTGAACACAATTTTACTTTATCCCCCTCCCAATTCGGTTTCAGAAAGGGCAGATCTTGCGCTAAAAACCTGTTCATTCTTGCAGCAGTAGTTCGGTCTGTTTTCTCAAGTAAGGAGGTCACAGCTGGCATATTTTTGGATTTGAAGGGAGCCTTCTCCAGTGTCATCCCACAGATCTTAATGGAGAACCTACTCGAAAAAGGAGAATTAAGAATAATTTTCGATTATACGATAAGAACAGATGTTTTTTTTTAGTAATCATAGTTAACAAATGTGATATCTTTATATTTTTGAACTTAATTAATCGTTTTTTTCAACGCGATAACTGTGAAAAACTCACTCCTGAATTTCATGGAACGTTTTGATAACAATGAGTTATTTTTATTTCAAAAAAAGTTTTACAAACTAATTATTATAAGGTTTTGTATTTGGTCACGAAAATGGAGCTTTCACCACGGAACCAACAGTCTGTTATCAAGCAGCAACTTTTTGCTGAGTTTTGGCAACTTTTGATAATCGTTGAAATGTATCAAATTGACAAATTCATTATCGAAGTGTCCCGTCATCCCTGAATTCGGATCACTAGTAATTTTGAAAGTCCGCTCCGTCACCTTTCTCCTCACCTGGGTAATCGCTTCCTGGAGGGAGCTCCGGAGATCACCACATCCGCCTTTTTTAAGACCACTAGGTCCGTTATAAACGCCTCTACTCCTATTTACTTGCTTTAATATTTTCTGTCATATCTGGCGCCTCAAGTTGGGCGCCAGGTATTACGGAGATAATAATGAGGGAGGGAAAAAAGGGTCTGGACGCTGAGAAAAAGAGACAATAAAATATTAGAGCAAGGAAATAGGAGTAAAGGCGTTTATTACGGACCTAGTGGTCTTCGATGATTCTAATTTAGAGCGTATCTCAGCGGCCAAAAGCTTGAGGACTCGGACCCCTTTGAAGGTCCCACCTCACCTCAAGTACAGCCTGGCAATTCCTTAGTACAGAGTCGTGCCATCTTGTCCTTTTTATGTAAAATTTCTATTACATTCTGTCAGCCTTGAACCCTTTTTCTCATTCTAATGCTGAGAGGGCGTTGACGGCATATGACCAATTATAGGAGAGTGAGTTACAAGAGCGTGATTGGTAACAGCCCGAATCCATTTTCACATTTGAAGAGGCGAGTGCACAGTAAAGTATCCAATCATAGAAGAACGATTGGTCTTAACCCGAACCCTCTTTCCCAATCAATAAAGGGAGAGGGATCAGAGTACGGTGAGCAATCATAGAAAAGTGGTTGGTGACAAAAGAGTAATCATTAACAACTCAGACGCCCTTCCTCATATGAAGAGGGGATAGAGAGGGCCGATTGTACCTACTTCTCACAATAGAATGATTGGTTAAAGAAGATTGATTGATCACAAAATAGTAAATAATCATAACTCGAACCTCCTTATTGAAAAATCACTGTCTTTCGAATTATTTATCGTCCATCTATTCAGAATTTATCAGTCGTAGGTTAATAATCTTCCATGGAACGATGAATTCTGAAAGATTTGAGATGAGGGTGGAGACTGCATTCAGTCACAATGAAATTGTATAATTTATCATTTATTGTATCATTTATTGAAAATTATTCTATTTTTTATTTGATTCATTTTGTTATCGATCTATTTTTGATATTTAACTGATAAAACCTTCAGCTTGAATAAATTTACTCAAGATATCCTGTCTAGTCAATAGAGTTGATGACTCAAATTATTTACTCTTTCATTCATTAAAATTTCTTGTTCATTCTGAGCTTTTTTATTGTATTCTTCTTCTCCAATAACTTACGACGTTCATTGCGTTCCATCACTTCATTGCTAATAGAACTGATAAGAAAGAGAATGCTTTCTGCATGCACTGAAAATTATTATTCTTTTTCATTCAACAAATAATACGTATTTTTCGAATTATTCGATTTTATTCAAATTCAAGGGTGAACTTCCGAGAAGCGCTCATCTTCGGATAATCTTGAAGTTCTTATACGCATTTATTGTGATGAGCTGATTACAAATGGGATATTCGAAACACCTTCTGTTAGTAAAAGTTGAAGAACTCCTTCATTCCTGTGACTAGTCACATAAATATTTTGGACCATATTCCCACCCTTTTCCTGAAGTCTTGTAGAGGTGGAAGGGCATCCCTGCGATTATTTACAAAAATAATCTATATTACAGCCTTACTACTTTCCGGTGTCATGAGGGTTGAGAAGAGGCAGGCAAGGATCCTCTATGACTGGTCGCAAAAATATATGGGTCTTTCAACGTCTTGAAAGTAGAGAGGATTACTCGTAAAATACTAGAAATTAGGAACGTCACATACCTACAACCATTTTAAGGCCGTGTGGAAGCGGGAAGAGTCCCCATTACCTGGCCTCAGATATATTGCAGGGCACATTTAACCCCTCACTAATATCTTGTAATGGGCAGTAGAGGCGAGGGGGACCCACGCTAATAAAGCACTCCAAATAGTGAGTGGCCAGGGAAATCACTTGAATTAGGCATTCCTAAACGTGAGAGTCAAGGGGACTCACGCTAATAAAGCACCCCGAATAGTGAGTGGCAAGGGGACTTACTTCAATTAAGCACCCCGAAACGTGAGCGGCGACGGGACTCACGCTAATAAAGCACCCCGAACAGTGAGTGGCAACGAGACTTACTGTAATTAAGCACCTTGAAACGTGAGAGGCGAGGGGGACTCACGCTAATAAAGCACCAGGAATAGTGAGTAGCAAGGGTACTCACTTGAATTAGGCACCCCAAAACGTGAGAGGCGAGGGTACGTACGCTGAAAAACACCCCAAATAGTGAGTGGCTAGGGGAATCACTTGAATTAGGCACCTCGAAACGTGAGAGGCAAGGGGACTCACGCTAATAAAGCACCCCGCATAGTGAGTGGCAAGGTGACTCACTTGAATTAGGCACCTCGAAACGTGAGCGTCGTCGGGACTCACGCTAATAAAGCACCCCGAATAGTGAGTGGCAACGGGATTCACTGTAATTAAGCACCCCGAAACGTGAGAAGCAAGGAGACTCACGCCAATAAAGCACCCCGAATAGTGAGAAGCAAGGAGACTCACTGGAATTAGGCACCCCGAAACGTGAGCGGCGAGGGGGCTTACGCTAATAAAGAACCCCGAATAGTGAGTGGCAACGGGACTCACTGTAATTAGGCACCCTGAAACGTGAGAGGCGAGGGGGACTCACGCTTATAAAGCACCACGAATAGTAGAGAGCAAAAGTACTCACTTGAATTAAGCATCCCGAAACGTGAGAGGCGAAGGTACTCACGCTAATAAAGCTCCCCGAATAGTGAGTGGCAAAGAGACTCAGTTTAATTAGGCACCTCAAACAGAACAGAACCCTATTACGTTCACGTCGTTGTTCCTGGGTATCGCTAAAAATAGAGTTCAGAACCCCTCAAACCCCGAGTCCAGCATTTTAGACACCTTATTTTTAGGTTAAGTGCAACAATTACGGGTGGAGGGGTCATGACTGCGTGTAAAAAAATTGTTATTTATACACCCATCAAGCAATTTGTGCAATTCGGTTCAAGTCGCGAAAGGCACTTTTATCATGCTAACCCGGCTTCAGCCTTTTGATCCGCCATCTCGGTAATGAAAATATCTTCTGAATATGAATTTATACTTATCGACCATGTAAAATCTAGAGTACCAAATTTCCAAGAGAATTAAGTGAGCACCAAACGCTTCGCCCCAAGGATTTAACGTGGATGCCAATTGCATTGTGCAGATATATGTCAAAACTCAAAATGACCGTAACTTTGCGAAAAAGATCGATTGTGGCCGTTCAAGGACTGATTTTTAAGGGTAACGGTAGTACTAACGGATGCTTTTTGTGAGATAGACCGAAAAAATTTTTCACGCCCTGCGCATGAGCTTAAAAATAGCAAAAAACACCATGTTTTGAGTACATAACCTCAAACATCTCAAAATCCTGACATGTTGGAACACTTCTGACCCCGGATTCGTATTCTACGCAGAAAATCGCTTCGGAAATGACTGCTCGCTTCCGAAAAACAAAACCTTGCAGACCTGTGTAATTAAGGTCAAATTTTATCCATTTCAAACGTCTCGTGAGGGAAGACAGGGTCCATCTGTGATTAGTCACAGGAATAATTAAGGTCACATTCCTACCACTTTCCAACGTATTGTGAGTGCTGTTGAATACCCCTTTGACTGCTCATCAAAACGATGTTGTTCACAACCCGACCCTTCGCTGATGGTATCGGGGTAGTTATTTCCGTAATAAAAGAGCGAGACGAATGCTTCCCGGAAGTTTATCCAAATGTTTTATTGAAATTACGATTAGAGAGTAAGCAAAATAGCAATTTGAATATTTTCATTACCCAGCTAAATGTTTGCAACGAGAGTATGAGAACTCTGCCAGCTTGAAGACAACATGGCCGCGAACTTCTAACCATTAGGAATATGAGAAGTTTTTGTGTTTTTAGGGGCATCCTGTACCATTCCGAATTATAACTGAAAAAAGAACTTTTGTGAACATTAACATAAAAACCAGGATACTTTTGAGATTATTCTAGATTTCATAAAAGTTCGAAGTAGGAATTCAAGCGTTGAACTATCTTACACAGAGTCGACAATTTTTTCACTGCAATCGATCAATTTTTGACCTGGCAAGCAGTTGTAGAATATGTAAATTATTTGGCCCACTACGTACGGAATGAACTGCATCAATTCATCGTGTTTGTCTAATTTTGAAATAGTCTATGAAGAAAAAGTTATATAATCAATCAGAGGATAACAAGAAGGGCAAAATAAAAAAGTTGAAACGTATCAAATCCTTTAGGCCAAGAAAAAAATTGTATAAAACTCGATAATTATATAAAGTTCCCTCGTACACAAACACATTATGGCGAAATGTTTGAAGTTCAAATTTATGATACTGAAAAGGAATAATAAATTAGTTTGTGTTTGTTCAGTTACGAGGCGAGCTGCAAAAGCGGCCTGTTTTAATACAACCTTACCAGCTCGCACCTAGTGGTCGGTTGAAAACTTTTCGAAAAAGTCCATGATGCCGACCACTCTTCGCTTCATTTTCTCGGGTCCCATGAAATTAGCTTTAAAAATTTCTTGACTGAGCCAGGCTAGTGCCATGAACTCTATTTCTTGAGAGTTTAGGCTCCGCAGCATCGCTCATAGAATAAGCAAAAGCGATGAACAGACACCTCTAATCTTTTTCTCCTCTTGCCTCCTGAACCTCACCTTCATAATGGTCAGGTCCCTAGAGCAGAGCTTCGGAAACACTGCTGTATCCCTAGCTGGGACCACCGAGGTGCCTTTGTCGTGGTGCGAATTTATCTGCATCATTGACATCCTTGCCCAAGTACTTGATTGTCTGATTTTATGCATATCTGGATGCTTCTAGGCTCCTTGCAGAGAACTTCGAATGATCCTTATATACCAATGATCAGTAGAGTCACCCTGCGGAATCTTCGAAAGCACTAAGTTCCCTGGATCACAAAGTTCAATCCTTTTCTGAGCTAGAACATTTGTATCCTTTTCACCAGCCAATCCCTTCAACAGATGTCAGCAGAATGGATCCTACTGAGATTTCCTCCCTCAATTTGTCCAGCATCCAAGACAGTAGGCAGTTGGAATGTATAAATTTACAGGTGCTTTTTGGAGCACCGTGGACGTATGTTAGGGATAGCAAAGTCATATGACTCATATGAAGCCCTAAACATTCCTATTATATTTTCAAAAACTCGCAGAAGTTATTGAAAATAACCCAACATGTGGCTTTTTTAATGTTGGAATATTTGTTCATACTCTCTTCCTGTTACGGGTTCGAGGGTCTCGGCATAACCTTCTCGCTATTCCTCTGCACGCTTCACCAGTAACTCAGGGGTGAGGGGAACCTACAGTTAAAGGTGGGTTCCGAACCACCAAGAGCAACAGCTACTTAATACTTAGAGAACTTGAAGAACTCTAGAGGTACCGGGCTTGCGACTCTCCGTGGCCCGCCGAAGCTCTTCCAGAGTGCGAGGCGGGAATCGAACTCACAACCAGACAGCGTGGGTACAAAGCTCATGCCTTAGCCCCCACGACCGGATGAAGGAAAAATTCACCATCATTTTTCGGCCTATAGTTGAATTAAAGAAATTCACAAATTATTCACATTCTTGCGCAGCTCTAATGCTTTCTTTAATTTAGCATTTTCTCTTTACCCTAGAAGGAAGGTTGCAACATATATAATTTTGCTGATATTTTGAGGAAATTCTCTACTCAGGAAAAATTAAAATGTGAGTAAATCGAATCATATGATAGGATACACAGTTTTTTCATTTTTGATTTCATATTTATCAAATTGGAATTAGCCTAATGAATTTTGATATGGAAAATATTTAGTTACCACAAATCCTGTTATGCTTAGTAAAATCATAGTGAGTCCAATTTGGACAAATAAAGCTGCTGAGAAAGTAGCGTCAAGTTCTTTCACATATCTTTTATAATAAATAAAATTCAGGGATTTATATCATTGATCAGCAGTAGCGTATCAATATTCATGATTTCAATAATAATTTCTCCACCTAATTAGAGAATACTTACTCGATATTTTTCCGGTGCAGAGATATGCAGGTCAAAACTTTTCTTGTAAGACTGTCATCTTCTTGAAGGGAACGGCTTTCTGAATATTCCCAATTGCCACATTTATCCTTCAAAATATTCTCTATTCGATACCTGCCGATTAATACATTCTCAGGGTGAAAACAAGAATAAGAAAATATGAGGCTGGCCCGTCCGAGAAAATGAAGTGGGTCCTCGTGTGGGTTTATCATGGATTGCCCTCAAATCATGAAGGCTCATGGGGGCAGTCTAGGCGTGGGCCTCTCGCAGTTGCCGCGACAGTGCATTTTTTATTTAATAATTGCGCTCTAGTCATTTCAAATTTTCATCAATAGTTTTGGTTCTGAAATTTTTAATGTGTTTCAGATACCTAAAAATGGAAAAAATACATATGCCTCGACCGACACTTGAACTCATGACCAGCTTTCTATCAGATTTGCGTTTTTTGCTTTGACTAATTTACTATGATGTCTACAATTTAGCAATTCAGACTTCCGTGCGCGCATGAAAGTTTCTCGAGATCACCTTTATTTTCAAAAAATGTATTTTCAGTGATATATTGTTTCTATTTGACATGCCAGAAATTTTAAAGCAACAAAAATATCGTATGATGCACAGTGCCAGAGCCAAAAAAATGTCACCGAATTCTTAACAAAAATTAAGCTGTTGTAAACCTAATCTGATCAAATTAAAAAATCTTTAGTGTTGGAAAACCTTGAACTTGGAAGCTTCCAATCGATCGACCATGAGGGCTTTCTCTGTAAAATTTCAGGCATTGACAAATTCACATACAGCTATCTGCTTCCGTTACCCTCACTACCCTGTTCTCCACTTGCGCCTACGTGTTCAGAAGAACCGAAATACAAAATATTGGTTTCTCAAATTTCGCAGTTAGTTATTTAGAAATATTTTATTTAAATTCTCTTTTGCTGGCAATTCCATCAATATGTAATGTGTCTTATTGAGTTGCATATCAGAAGTGTAATTCAGGCTACGTTCATGTTGTTCAAAATTAATTAAAGATATACTGTGATCGAATGGTCATGTAACAGAACCCCATCAGTCTTGTCTCGTCCGCCCAATCGTAACCCGGAATAGTGATCGTGCTCCGTATGCCTCTTTCTCTCGTCGTTACTTTAAAGTTTTTTGTTTTTATTTCGGAATAAAATCAGTATCATAAATGTTATTCGTGAAAGTTAACTCAAAAAGTTAGGAAAAATTGAAATCTCAATCTCGAAATTCAGAATAATAAAACCGAAAAGGAAGGCGGGAGTTATTAGGAAATTTGGAAGAAACGAAATATTGTTAGGAGAATTAAAACTATTTCTTGAAAATTAAAACGGATAGTTTCAAAATAAATTGGAAACATGAAACCTACAATGGGAAAAGTAATTCATTAGGCAATGGTTGGGAATATTTCAGGTTGCCGGATCAAAGGAATTGAAAGTGCGCGCAAACAGGCTCGCACGTGCAACGCTCGTCCCCGCGAGTACCATGCAAGGTCGCGCAACGTGTATCCTAAACAAATGGCCTGGGAATGAAAATAAATTTATCTTCGAACTCAGAAATAATTAAGTACAGGGTGTCCACGTAGTACAAGCCTTAAATACATTCGAATTCAATTGAACTCAGGTCTAGCAAAATAAAACACACAATGACTAACCCTGAAGATATATTAAGTGATCATGATAGTTTGGACTATGAAGGTGAAGCTGCACTTCCAAACCAAAATGCGAAAATAAATAACGCCACAGCAAAACCAACAATAATTATCCAGGTCTCATTCCTCCCGCAAAATACGGAAACTATTCTTAAAATGTTTGAAGGGTCAATAGGTCTTGGTAGGGCCTTCCGAAAAAATTTATTAGAAAATCCCACCATCGGAAACAGATCGGTAAGGTGTCTCCTTTTTGAAAAATCACACACAGTTTTTATTAGAATCAGATAGATTTCTATGAAGTGTTGAATACAAAAAATTTATGAATGATCAAAGAAAAAGATTTTTGAAAGAAAGGGAAGAGAGATTTAGAAGTTGAAAACCAAATTTGAATCCTTCAGATCATAGTTCCTTCGGATATAGAACATAATTTTCTGAACCTATTACTAGAATAAATCGAAATGAATCATGAGGTAGACATGCGGTACAATTCAGTTGAAGGGAAAATACACAAGAACCTCGGTAATTTTCTAATAATATTGAAATTAGGAACAGAAAAAAGGAGAGCAACCTTAAATTACAGGATACTGATAACAGTGAAACATAAGAGGACAGAAACATTTCAAATCAAAACAGATTTGTCAAACTCCCGACAACAAATAACAGATCAAACAGACGTTTTAGAATCTGTGCTAATAACATAGACACAGATCTCGAGCCCGATAATAATTTAAATAATAAAAGAATTCCAGAAACTCATTTTCCATTCGGAATAATCCAAATGCCTTTCCAAATAATGAGCATTGGCCTCTGAAATTCCGTCATTATAAAGAGGACAGTCCTAAAAATTTTCTCGAAGATAAGAAAGATTCAAAAGAGGTTATGAAATAGATGACCGAGACATTTTAGAAAATTCGGGTGCATTGCGTATTGAAGATGCCGAAGATCGGTGTTGAATAAATAAAAATTCTTGGAGAACACAATCAGACTTTTTTGAAGATTTTAAAAACGCGTACATAGACGAAAGATTTTCTGAAGAAATCAGGCAAAGATCAAATTTTCTAACTAGGAACGGACTCAGGATATTCACTCATACTTGACCGAAATCAGGAAATTGGTTACATAATTACATTCGAGAAGAAATCGCAAATGGGAATTGCGTCGAGTTTATGAGTACCTTCGAACAGAATATAAAATGTATATATAACGTGATGCTTTGAACACTTTTGAGGAATTGGCAGATTTACGAAAGGAATTGAAAACTAAACTAGCTAAATACAAAATCCGAAGGCAAGCTGTACCTATCAAATTGAGCACAAAAACAGGCAGGGACGCAATAATAGCAACGGTGATAGGAATGATTGAGGGAATATTAACGACGATAGAAAGAAAAATCAGCTTCATCAAAATAATGATACAAGCGCAAATCGAAACTAAAATTACCAGGCACAAAAACAATCCAAAAATCAATATCCGCGGCCTCCATTCCAGCCGAATTTTCAACCTCGATTCCTGAACAATAAACAAAGATACCGATTGAACCCTTAAAACTAAATTTTACCAATTCTTAATGGAATGGCACCAGGCTCGAACCAGGAACGAAATCAACCGTCGATTGAATTCCCGATAGAATAAGTGGAGAATAGTTTAGGAAATTATGATAACAAACAAAAACAGAATTCCCAAAAACCGAATAACGGGAACGAAAATAAAAAATCGGGAAATTCTAATCTAGATCTGCAGAACAATACGAAAGCAAAATCAGCTTTTAATCATGATTCGAATTTACAAAACGTGAACCTCAACGAAACGGCAAATCCCTTCAATTTCCATCATTGCGGATTGGGAAGAGAATACCCACATTATGCATATAACCAGAGAAACTGGAAGGGCGGGTATTAGGACAGAAAATATTGCAATCTATTACCGAAACGCCAGAAATATTGAATTCGGATAAAGATGAAAAATCTGGGTTACGATTTCATCTTATTACAAAATTCTAAAACGAGCTTTTTCCAAATCTAGTCGATACAGGCGCCACACGTTCAAATCGGTGCAAGAAATTACTGGAAGAAATGAAAAATTCCAGAATTCCAATTTTTGAACCCGTTTCAAACGAATTGATGGTCGCGGACGGAGAAACTGTAGATTTAGTTGGACTTGTAGTGATCCATATTACTATCGGTAAAAAAGTGAAACATTCGAAGTTCAGGTTGGTCCCAAGATTAAAATCTGTAGGCATTTTAGGGACAGACATGATGAAATCCTTAAGGAAGACCCGTGCCTATGAGCCTTACAAGCATCCCAACCTATAATAAATTCCAACCCCTTGAGAGCATCTCTACCCAGGACACTAGCGACGAGACAAGAACACAAGACTCATTTAGAATTAGTGAAACTAGGACTAAGAAAAAAGTTATGGTAAATAATTCTGGAAAAATTTTCTATAAAAGTCAATACGAGAATTCGTACAAAGATTGCGATGTCAATCTTTGGAAGAACAAAAAGGTTTCTTTTACGAGAAATATTAAGGAAATCTCAGAAGCAGATGATATAAACAATTACGGTAACAAGAATTGATTGATTGATTTCACACGATCCCATCAAACGGTGCTATTATCATGTGGGCCCAAAAATAAAGGAAATAAATGATCAAACTGCAGATAAATTATTAGAACATGACATAATAGAACCCTCTTGTTCCGATTGGTGCCAATCCCACTACACAAAATAAACTATGCAAACTTAGCGATTCGCCCAGACAAATGCGGGTAAAGCTACTCGGAAATTGAATACCTTCATTTAAAGTAAACGAATAAGGACTCCAACTAGACGAAGCCAAAATCTAACCAATCTCATAATTTCCTCAACCCAAAAACATTGAACAGTTACAACGCATCATAGGGATGGCAAATTGGTATAGAAAATTTATTCCACTCTTTAATGATATCGTAGAGCCGTTGAATAGATTGGTAAAGAAAGATAAAACCTGGAATTGGGGATTCGAACAGTGGTGAATGGCCGAGATTACCTTCTCAAATTCCTTCTGCTTGCACAGCTGATTTACTTTCGCCGCTGCAGCAGATGTCTATTCGCCACTATTGACGAATAGAAACCTCGGCAGTAATCCGCCGTATTCGCATCGTTCAAGAGGTGGCGAAAGTCGAATTTTCGTTGCACTTATTATGAAGAAGAACTACCTACATCAGCATCAATCTTGACATGTCCGGACTCAACTAAACCTTTCCACCTTGAATCTGACACAAGTAATACAGGCTTAGGAGCCGTATTTACTCAAAACATTGACGGAATAAATTATGTTGTAGCATACGCAAGCAGAGGCTTGAATGGTGCCGAATCCCGCTACTCGACCTCAGAAAAAGAGTGCCTAGCTGTGTTGCACAGGCTATAACCAAAAGTAAAAATGTAACAAATGAATCGAAAAGTGCTATACCTAATTCTGTGTTCGCGCCGACTTTGCTGTATGGAAGCGAGACCTAGACGTATCGAGAAGAGGACAAGAGCAAAGTCAACGCTATTAGCATGCAATTTCTGAGCGAGATGTGCGGGAAAAAGGGTAATGGACAAAGTAAACAATTATGAAGGTTTTCGAAGAATGTAGCGTACCCAGGGGCAGACCAAAGAGGAAATTGATAGGATATGTGAATGAGACCCTGAAGAAGAGAAATATAAAGAGCCGTAGAAATTCAAGAGCTTGTTTACAAAGATGCATGGATGTGAAAGAAGCGAGAGATACATGCCAGAATAGGGAGGTGTGAAGAGCAATCGTATATGAGAAAAAGAGTAAAACCTGCAACGAACGATTTTGGATACTGATTGGTCCGTGTGCGGATATCGCCTATAGAGTTATTTTCATGGCTTTGCGAAACTCTTTGCACGGGGTATTTGCTAGAGGGATCAGGAAGTGACCTGTGTCAGCGCGATGTTGCACAGGACGAGTATGTCGTTTGAAAACTGAAACAGACTTGACTTAGATTTGCTGTGTATTGCCTTATCCGGTCTCACCTCCTACCTCTACCTCTAATTTTGCCGAAGCAACCTTGTGTATGTTAATTGAGCCTAATATTTCAATTGAAGTTTCTGTTCTCAAAAATTACTGCGTGATGATGGGTTCTCTTTCGTGAGTAAACTTTTGGGCCCTTGCCATAAGAGGCCTACCGGATTTTATGTAGTGAATCACACACTGCATACGAGACCCGTTTTGTCTACTCAGACCAATCTTCTTATTGGGTTGACATTGATTGTTGGTTCGGGAATTCGATTTGTATAAGCCAAAGCTCTCACCACTTCATGAACTGAAGAAGTGATGGTTAAGAGGTCGGACTCGTCCAAAATATCCTCACTGAGTGTTAAATTGATTTTAGTTAGATCATAGAACTCAGGAGGAACCTGGATGCTAAAGTTTCTGCTAATCTTGAAATCGCCATTGTCTCTTATGGGATGACTCATACCAGCATATGTCATCTATGTCGCGTTCTGATCTCGGTCTGTGAATCGTTCTTGCAGCGGTCGAAGAAGCGTTCCACGTACATTCCTTATTCACGAACAGTGGACGACATGGTTTCGTAACACTTGCTGTGAAAGATGCAAACGATCTGGGTGTTTCTGGCACCACAGAGTGTGCGGGCAAGCCATGTAACCTCTGTGATTAGGCACAATACTGGCATCGTAGTATTTAATCGTCGATCCGTCGACATAGAACGTCGATCATCCCGCCGAATCGTCATCATGTTTTCGCCTTTTCGGTACCCTGAACTCTAGAACGATCAGTAATACCTGCCAAGCAATTGTCGGATGCTCTGCACTTTCGATCATTTTGAACAGGGACACCATAAAGGACACCTTACCTAAGTGCTGTTCAGCTTTCAGGACAGTTCCAGCTTCCGAAGTCGTATTCAGAAGAAATCCTACGCCAGAAGACCCTCTTTCCGAAACCTGAGGGCATGTTCGGTGGCTTGTCATAGGCCCACCGGATCGATTCCAAAGGAAACGAACCTGACCCTTAAATGTGTTTGACCCTATTCAAATTCGTTAGTGAACAATGGAGTTCAAGGAGATTGTAAGAAGGCAATGCAGCAGGAGAACTCGTTGCAAGACAGAAACCAGGTAGTGGAGGTAACGCAAGCAGGCAGCCATATGGGATTTTTTCTGTTCTGAGATACTCAACATGGAGCCCTGACGAGGACTCGCACTTCATAGAAGCAGGAAGGGGTCTTTGTCCACCTGGAAGGCAGTATTGTTTTCAAAGAATATAATTTCTTACCGAAGAACTGCAAACATTCCACAAATATGTTCAGCATAAACAACGTACATTGCATCAATAGTTAATAATGCTGATATTATTGAGGTTAAGGCTAACTGTTCATAAAATGTAATGAAATAGTAGTTCTTATCTTCATCAACAAAATACTCCGATTGATACGTCCTCTTTCTTAACCTTGTTTCATTAAGAGGTTTAATAATATTAAGAAGTTGTGGCGCATAACCAGCCAGGAAGAATACAAACAGTGCGGAGTACATGTAAACTATAAAATAAGAAGTCTTAATTATCTCAACCTAGCATTTAAGGGCTATCGGTCAGAAGGGATTACCCCTGAACATCTTTGAATTTGATTTTTTGCATTCTCCGAATCCTCACGTCAAGTCGTTATATAAAACTTGAAAAACTACTTCCAGTTTCTGTATGAAAAATTTTTAAGGTTGGCCCTTTATGCGAATTGCCAACATTTTCTCGTTTCAATAAAATATTTAACAAACGTAGGGTGACTCCTTTTCAGCGCTAGCCCTTTAATTACACATCTTGTGTCAGTATAGTTTCATATCAGTCACGCATATATATAGTCACATAGTCATACTTATAGAGCTGAAACTATCAAAGAATATAAGTCTTGCTCCTGACCTACGTATATTAATGATAACTGCCTTCCCCTACCAGCAAATATCTTCAAGATATAAGCTTCTGGTCCAGATACTGATTTCCAGTCTGATTTGATTTCATCCAAAAGACATTTCATCTGCCGAAACAAGTTTCCTTTATATGAATAAAAAATAATAAGGGATGAAGAAATATATCAAAATTTACTAAAGTTGATAAAGAGCGTTACCTCTTTTGAATGGATAATAGAATTCAATAATGTTGTCGCACACATTGTACCCATAATTATACCTGTCAAAAGGCTGAATGACTCATCGGAATCAGTGGAAATCACAATACCACAAATCTGCCAATGACGTGATTTTTTAATTAAAATAGAAGCGTAAGGCTCTTTTTCGCAGATTTGCTTACATATAAATAAAGATGAGATATCGAGAGAAAATTTGTTTAAAATAACAATGTACTCGTATTCTCAGCTTGCGCAGCAGTGCAATGTTCCGTCTTGAACACATTCTTTCTTGAATACACTCACCGCTTGCCGGGGGGCCGGTATCGAGGGTTGTGGTCCTCAGGCGATAGCAATTAGAAATCCAGTTCAAACCAGATTTGAAGCTACGATTGACTAGGCGAAGGTAAACACTCCGGACCATATGTATAGTCTCGTGAATACGTGCTTCGCAAGTCTCCAAGTAAAAACTTCTAAATTACGCATTACGGTACTGCCTTTTCAAGGCTGATGGGCTGTCGTGCTGCGTCGTGCGAGGCTCGGAGGCAGGAACAGAATCACTCAAGCATGAACAGCTAAGAAACTGGCCCTCTGCCAATAGGCGCCCAGGCAAGCGGTCAGTGTAAGAGGAATACATTCTGTTGATTCTAACAACAATTGAACAATGAAACGTAATATTTTTTTTCGAAGTGATAACTTCTGGTAGGACGGTTTGAATTCAAGAGTATCAACATGATTCCAGGGGAGTAAAGGGTAAGGCAGCTTAGGGTAAAACTCTCTCTTCTCTATCTTTCCTTTGCTTCTTCGACTTCTCTGCCTGAGGGACGTCTAAAAATTCCGTGAAGCGATTGAGGGGTTGGAGGGAGGGAGAAGGTCAGCAAAATTTTACGTCTTTGTCAAGTTATATGGACTTAATATAGAAAAAGCCTTACGGTAGGGGGTCAAAATTCGAAAAATAACCATCACGTAATATGTGCACGTCTCCCTATCGCCTAGGCGACTAAGGAGAGAGCTTCTCCCTCTCTCAACCCCTTCTCTTCTACCACTCTCTTCCCTTTCCACTCTCCTTTTGCTCTCCTTCCTTCCATCCTTTGCTCCTTCACTCACACTAAGACTCTTACAGTAGAGCACTACATTGCGGTATATCGCAGTGTATTGCGGCATGTGCTTTTCTTGGAAATCGTGGTTCGTACCTGTTCTTGAGTTGAAAGTTATCAGTTGCTGGGCGTCTTGCGACACCTTTTTTTTTTGAACGAACTCACTCTTCAGTTGAGTGTATCATAAGTATGTTATGTTTTTATGCTTCTAATTCAACTTAACTTCATTTTGAACAAACATTAAATTCAATTCCAGTGTATGGATAACTTCAATCATTTTCGAAGAAAAAGTTTCTGGTAATAAATAGGGAGCCTCTACAAATATACAGGGACCAATATAATTTCCTCATCAAGTACCTTCCGTATTCTCAAACTTCCCCTGTACTTTTTGTATGCCGTTGACCCACAAGCTCAAAAATCGTTCACGGTACGAACTTAGTGCAATATTTATAAGTTAAATTTTAATCGGTGGCAATAGCTCCACTAGATAATGTCAAGGAATTTTTGAAAAGAATACGCCACGTCATTGATCATTACGGTTCTTGTAACTGATTTTCATCTCGTAACAATGAAAGCGTCATTCATTTCAGGTAAAAAAAATAGCATTCTACTTATATCGGAAGGAGGGGGGACGCTGCTTTTGTTTTTTTTTATTATAAACAAAATATAAACAGTTTGACAATAAAACAGGTTTGAGGCAAGAAGGATATTACTATTTGGCAATGCAAAATATAGGAACAAAATATTTTACTGTTAAGCCGTGAAATGGGAATCCGCAAACCTATTCTAATACAGGGTCTCCAGGGTGATTGGAAGAAAATTGAACACTTTGAGTTTAATGCGTTTTCCACTTTTCCTTCAATTAAAAATTTTCCCAAAAATCATCTCAGTGAAATACTCAAATCGGAGAATGATTCAATCGAGTTCGCAAAATGGAGAAGACTCCGTTTAAGATAAATGGATGAAAATATATTCTTCCGTCGGAAATTATGAGACTGATTGACGCAGGCACTATCAAAAATCACTGCTAGCTCTGAACCACGATGACTCAGCGAAAGAAAAATGATATAGCAAAAACAAAAAACAGTTGAGAAGCCCATGAAATTCCACATATAGTGATGTAAAACAGATTTTGTTTTTATCTGCTGAGGAGAATACAACACGTAATAAGTTTCGGAAAAAAATTCTGGATTCTCCAAAATTTTGTATCTCGACTTTAACTTCTAGCATAGCCTAGTAAAATTGTTGCGAAAATCTGAAAATTATGAAAAGTAGAGCCTGAAATTTCATCTCAAATTTAAGCTGGAGAAACTCCAAAAATCTCCATCGGTTTCCGAGATACGATTAGAAATGTTCAATCGTATCTGAGTTGAGTTTTAGTCGACGATCGCGGTCTTCGGCCGGTCTGCTGCTCGCCCCCTTCGTTGAGCCAGGACCGAATAGGCCACGCACAGAGGTGGTGCTTGATTGGGGCTCTCTTATGCTTTTGATTTTGCTCATCAGTAATTTCTATTTCGAAAGATTGTAAATTTATAAAATTATTAATAACTTTTTAAAAATTATTTACAATTATTTCAATTCACAATCATTCCCATACAAGAGAATAAAAAAATGATGAACAGTTTTTTTATTTTTTTAAATTTTTAACAACAAGAATATTATGAAAAATGTAGATATATTGTTACGAGAGTGATCGTTTCTTCGAACGAATTCAGCATCTAATTTCTAAATAAATTATTTGTGAAAAACTCTCAAAAATATGAAAAGTGAATAATAATGAAATTATTATTATATATTATTATAACTTCCATATATCTACATTTTTATGATAATCCTGAATTGAAATAATTGTAAATATTCGAAGAAGCAATGAATTATTTTGAAAATGTACAATAGTTTGAAATAAAAATTACTGATGAGCAGAATCAAAAGTAATAGACAGACCCAATCAAGCATCACCTCTGTGCGTGGCCTATTCGGTCCTGCCTCAACGAAGGAAGCAAGCAGCAGACGGAGCGAATACCGTAATCGTCGACTAAAAC
Source organism: Neuroterus valhalla (assembly GCA_011762715.2). Taxonomy (NCBI): domain Eukaryota; kingdom Metazoa; phylum Arthropoda; class Insecta; order Hymenoptera; family Cynipidae; genus Neuroterus; species Neuroterus valhalla. The sequence continues at coordinate 321 of WSXT02182774.1, read as the reverse complement.
TCAACTCAGATACGATTGAACATTTTTAATCGCATCTCGGGAACCGATGGAGATTTTTCGAATTTCTTTTGCTTGGATTAAAGATAAAATCTCAGGCTCTATTTCTTCCGATTTTCATATTTTCGCAACAGTTTTCCTAAGTCATTCTAGAAGTTCAAGTGGAGGTACAAAATTTTAGAAAATCTAGATTTTTTCTTCAAAACTTATTACGTGCTGTATTCTTTCCATCAGATAAATCAGAATCTATTTTAGATCACTAGATGTGGATTTTCATAGGCTTTCCAACTGTTTTTTCGCAATGCTTTATCATTTTTTTTCGCT
>WSXT02182763.1:6369-20941 GCA_011762715.2 Neuroterus valhalla | reverse complement strand
CCCCCCCCCATAGAATCTGGAATTAGAATGAAAAAGCTGATTTTTTGAACTAATTTTGTTAATTTACAGTTGTACGATAGTTTGCGCGTGAAAATGATTGAACTACCATGACCAATATCTCGATATAAGCATTATGGTGGCCAAAATTATGGTTAGGTAATTGTTGAACATTAGAATTTCCCGGTTCTTCCTGGTCAAGTTTTCTAATTTTCCCGGTCAACTAAAAGTAATATAATATTCATATTTGTCGCAAAACGTAAACATTTATTTCAATTTGTGGCATTAACTCTAAACATCCTTCAACAAAACAGATCAAGAATTGCAAAATAAATTAGTTTTGAAAAAAATACTCATATTTTCCACGAAAAAACATCATTTTTTTACAAAAGTTCGAACAGTTAGAATTGCATTTGGAAAAATCAATCTGCGATAACAAAAAACGATGGATTTCTCACAAAATAGTTCATTTTTCAACCAAAATGATGAATTTTCGAATAACATTATGAATCTTCAACTGGAACGGTTTAAATTACAAACCAATAAGATGAATTTTTAACTAATATGATCAATATTTAACTAGAGCACTCCAATTTTCAACCATGAAGGTGAATATTTAAACAAGGATGTTAATTGTTAAATAGAAAGATTAATTTTCTACCAAAAAATACAATGTTCCAACAAAATAGTTGAATTTTGAACTGAAAAAATAATTGTTCTCAACCGAAAATTGAACAGTAACATTCTTAATGTAAGCCCACAATTTCATACCAGACATAAGAGTTTTTGACCAAAACAAAGAAGCATCAACTGAAAGAGTTGAATTTTCAAACAGATGAATTAATTTTTAGTAAAAAAGATCAATTATTGTCAACCAAAATTTAATACTCAAATTTTGAATTCAACCAAACAAATGAATTTTCAACTATACAACTATGGAATTTTCAATTGGAATAAGTTAAATTCTCAGTTTAAAAAAATTACTCTAAAAAAAAAATAATTTCCAAACAAATCGATTTTTAAAATTCAATTTTAAATCATAAAGACGAGTTTTTACCTGAAATAATGGACCCTCCACTGAATAGTTAAAATTAGAACCAAGAATTAATTTTCAACCAAAAAATACAATTCTGCAACATAATGGTTGAATTTTGAACTATACAGATAATCATTTTCAACCAAAAATAGAACAGATAAATTGTTGGCTCAAAAATTAATTTTGAACCAAACATAAGATTTTTTAACCAGATGAATTTTCGACTGATATGAAAAATATTCAACTGTTTAACTTGGATTGTTAATCGTAAAGAAGAATTTCCGAACAAGAAAAGTGACTTTCAAAGAAAAAGATGATTTCATAAGAACAAATCCATTTTTCTCAACAAAATATGTGAATTTTCAGCGAAACAATTGAATGAGAAAAAGATGTAAAAGACAAGTAGTCTACACTTTTACACCTTTTTCTCAAATTATCTACCCTGATCGACAAACGTACATCCTTTATGAAAGGAATAATTGAATTTTCAATTCAAACATGAAAAGTATCTTTCGGAGAAAAAGATAATTTTATACCGAAAATCAATTTTTCAGCAAAATATGTGAAATTTAAACGAACTAATAATTAATCAATCCATAAAGACAATTTTTTATCCGGATAGCTGAATTTTGAACTATAAAAGATTATTTTCCACTAAGGATGAAACAGTTAAATTTCCAGTTAGAGAAATTAATTTTCAACCAAACCGATGAATTCTCCGTTAAAATATTGAATCTTTAACTGGAATAAATATATTTTATGTGGAAAAGGTGAATTTTCAACCATAAGATTGATCTTCTACAAAAGAGGCAAATTTTCAACAAAGGAAGTAAACTCTTAAAGAAATAGTTTAATTTATGAATTCAAAAATCAATGTTCAACTGAATACTTGAATCTTCACTAAAAACAAATGAATTGACTTTTAACAAATTTTTAACAAATTTCTAACAAATTTTTGACAAAGTTCTCAATCAGAGGTGGATTATAAATTAAAATAATGCACCTTCAACAAAAAAGTGATATTCCCAACAAAAGAATTTGACTTTAAACCGATTAGTTGATTTTTTAACTAGAACAGAATGAATTCACAACGAAAAATGTAAACAAGTTTTCTATTATAATTTAGAAATATTTCTCATTCAAAATACTACTTCTACTCTAAAAACTGCTTGAAGTATTTTCTTCATTTAAAGTTATGAAGAGGGGACTTTCAAATTTTTACGAATCTTAAATTGGAAGGGCAATTTTCTTAATTTCCTTTCTTCTCAATTCAAATACAATATTATACAATACAATATTATTATTATTATTATTATTATTATTATTATTCTATTATACAATACAATTATTTTGAAAATTTCCCGTTCCATGTCAAATATTTCGTCTTCCAAGTGAAAGTCTTTACTAAAACTCCCTGCTCTAAAAGAAAACTCTAATTATTTTCTCAAATTCCCTGTCCCAAGTCAGAGAAAGGAGGAGAAAGCAAATAAAACGTGATAAATACATTTTTTTTTTTTAAATTGAGGAAATAATTATTTCTGTATGTTTGAACTATCATCAATTTGATTATCATACTCGAGTCAGCTAAAAAAAATTTCACAGAGCAACATAACATATAGATATATGTATTTACAATCTGTCTGAATCAGACTGAAGGAACGTTACATTCTTCAAATCAAATGATAAGATCTCTTCTTAATTTATAAAAAAAAAGCAGTAATTTTTCGTATTTTCATGGTAAAATTTGGAAGAATCGTCTGGGTTGAATCAAGTAATTTCCCGGTTATTAAATTAAATTCCCGGTTATTTCCCGGTTTTTTTTCGGTCAATAAAATGCCCGGTCGTTTCCTGGTTTCCCGTTTAAGTCGACACCCTGAATTGTATTATACAATGTACCTTATTTGTTTTGAATATCTATTAATAGTTTAGTTCAGGTCCTATATAAACCTACTACATGAATAATGAATGTCTAATGAATGGTTTGAATAATTATCACCGAAATTCGTCTAATCATTAATGCAAGAGCCTTCGAGAACGCTAATGTTATATATAAGAATTCGTACGGACACCTACACACATACGAAATTTAAAACCGGTTTATTAAAACTTTCGAAAATTCCATCATGACGCAGTCCCTCCACCTACGACAGAGTAAGTGGTCTTGACTCTTCTATCTTTTATTTACAGTTACTTATGTAACAGGTTTACCCCTTCTTATTCATTCTTTCACGTACCTACATCTATCTGATATATGCATACTTTTTAAAATACACTAATGAGCTGCATACAGCATTAGGAAATCCAGAAATATACTGATCAGTGTTTAACATTGGGTACATCCGTAACTGAGACTAATACGTAACAATTATAGTAAGCTGTACTTACCTGAGCAAAATATACTGTTAACTTACCTTGAGGCTAATCTTGTCTTCTTTTACAATTAATATGAATGACACTGGCATGTGGGAGACGCTTCGAACACTCACTAGAACCGAGACTATACATTGGCTTTAGGCATGCGGCATATGGATTAATGAAACCCGCTTCTACTAGGGTGGCCCAGAAAATTTTTTTTCGAATTTTTATGCAAAACACCCGGAAATTTGTTCGAATCCACAAAAAAAATAAATACATTTTTTTTATTTAAGAAAATAATAATATTTAGGGGTGGCGCAAGCCCCATAAAGTTTAAGACGTATTTCCCGTAATAAAAAAAGTCGTTTTTGTAAATTTTATTCAGAATTCTCAATATCAGGTGAATCGAGTCCGAAATTCACCATCTCTCTTCAAAATTAGTCACAGAATGCGAATAAAATATTACTTTTCAAATATCACCCCCTAAGTTTGTTTTATAAAGTCCCAAAAAACCCCCATAAGTGAAAAAATGGGTTTTTCGAGTTTTTGGCGCTAATTATGATTTTTTACGGTTTTTAAAGCAGATCGTTTCAAATACATGAAATACTACTTTATCCTGATAATCGGATGTTTATTTAGATTGTTTAAACAATTTATTATTGTTTTTAGCAACTTCCTCTTGGAAAAGGTTTAGAAAGTCAACGTTTTTTCTAAATTTATCAACTTGTTTCCAACTTTTCAGTTGAAGCGAGGTAATAATCAATTAGCGTTAACAAAAATAATTGTTTAAACAATTTGTAATTAAAAATAACAATATTCTCTTGGAATAATGCTACGAAGTTGCGGTTTTTTATAAAATTCTCAACTTTTTGTCCACTTTTCACTCAAAATAATTAATTATTTGATTTAATTTAACAAAAATATTTGTTTGAAGAATTTATTATCATTGCTACTAATATTTTCTTTGCTTAATGATAGAAACTTGCAGTTTTTATGAAATTTTTAACTTTTTGCCCACTTTTCACTTGAAGTGAGTTAATATTTAATTTAATTTAACAAAAATGATTGTTAGAACAAATTATTATTGTTTATGGCTTTCTTCTCTTTGGTTAGTGCTAAAAAGTTATTGTTTTCTCTAAAATCTTAAGCTTTTTGTCCACTTTTCACTTAGTGAGGTAATAATTAATACGAGTAAACAAACATGCATATTTCAACAATTTATTATTGTTTATAACCATTTTCTCTTAGAGTAAGGCTAGAAAGTTGTGGGTTTTTTCTGTTATGTTTAACTTTGCACTGGATAGGATTTGAATGAAATTCAATTAGATTGAATTGCTTTGATTGTTGGTTCAATTATATTGTTTTTCATTCAAAATAACTTTTTTTTGAAATATCAACCATTATATTCTTGATTGAAAATTTATATTTTTAGGTTGAAAATTCAACTCTTTGGTTGAAAGTTGAACTACTTTCTCAAAAATTCAATTTTCGCGTTGAAGATCCATAATTTTAGTAGAAAATTCGAAACTCGAATTTCACTGAATGCATTCAGCTTCTTTGTTTTAATTAATTTTTTTTGAACATTTGGAAAGGACCAAAAAAAATGTACTCAAAACAATACAATAACTATTTAAAGTATGATTCTCTCTAATGTTTATTTATTATTTGTTAACAACTAAAAAGGTAAAGCGAAGTTAAAGAGAAGATAGCCATAAACAATAATAATTCTTTTAGACAATTATTTTTGTTAAATTATATTAAATATTAACTCTTTTTCAGTGGAAAATGGGCAAAAGGTTAAAAATTTCAGAAAAAACCGCAAGTTTCTAGCATTAAGCAAAGAAAATATTCTAAGCAATAATAATAAATTGTTCAAACAATTATTTTTTTAACATGATATATCTATTACTTTGATCTACTTGAAAAGTGATAAAAAGTTAAAAATTTATGTAGTATTAATCTAGAAGAAGATAGCTATAAACATTCACAATTTGTTCAAAAAATTATTTTCGCTAAATTATTTAAATTACTTACTTTAAGTAAAAAGTGGACAATAAGTTGAAAATTTCAGTAAAACTGCAAATTTGTAGCATTATTCCAAAAGAATATTGTTATAATTGAAAACAAATAGTTTAAACAATTATTTTTGTTAACCTTAATTGCTTGTTAGCACCAAAAACTTGAAAAACCCATTTTTTCACTTATGGGTGTTTTTTGGCATCCTATAAAACAAACTATTGGGGTGATGTTCGAAAATTAATATTTTATTCTCATTCTGTGAATGATTGTGGAGAGAAATGGTGAGTTTCGAACTCGATTCACCTAATTTGAGAATTCTGAATAAAATTGACAAAAACGTATTTTTTTCTAACGGGAAATACGTGTTGAACTTCCTGGGGCTTGCGCCATCTCTAAATACTATTTTTTTTTAATATGCATTTACTTTTTGTGGATTCGACAATTTTCGGGGCGGTTTGCTGAAAAATTCGAAAAAAAAGTTTTCTCATGCATTTTCAGAGCACCTTACTAGTACACTCATTGAGATTTGATATCATGTAATGAGTGATCTATCCGAGTGATAGGATTTTCATTTGCTCTAAGATAATGATACACAGGTAATTGTTCGCAATTTGATTGATTTAACAAGGGAACGTCCATAAACTATATGGGTAATTCTCCAAATACAGAGAAAATTTGAAATAGGCAAATTTTTTTTAAATATTCCAAAAATTATATTTTGTGATTCAAATTAGATTCATTACCATAAAAAAAGAACTTCTGAAAGTATTCACGCTACAAATTTATTTTGAATTTCATTTTGACGTGAAGCTTTATCTTATTATCAATTCTTTTTAGATAAAATGAACCAATCTCTGATTATACTTTTAAAATAGAAGATTCAACATAGAAATTGCATTCTCCTTGTTTGTAGATATCATAATTCAATTTAATAACATTATTACTTCATAATAACAAATCATAATAATTTTTGGATATTATAATTTTTTGCAGTCAATTTTGTATTCACATAAGTTTCCTACATAATCCAAATTTCAAATTCAAAGTTTTTATTATTTATGAAAAATAATAACTAAATCCATATAACAAAGGTTCTTAGAGATTAATCTTTTCAAGCTTCCTTTTACGATGGATTCTTCCCGGTCTTTCTATGACTTGTACCTGATTATCTATATTTAATTTGTTTAAAATGTTTAATTTATTATTTTTAATATTTATAATTTTTATGTTTCTGAATAAATACCATTTCCATGAAAAATACAATGATATATATTTTTTTATTTGATTAAATTTATAAAGAAACATCAAACGAAATCCAGGATTGTAAGAAATCAAACATTTTCCAAATGAGAAGAATATTTTTCCGGTTTTTATTATGAAAACCATGTTTTTTTTTTATTTCGGTAATTTTGTGATTAAGAAAAATAATTTATAAGAAAAAACTCCGTTCTCATAACTTTTCTGCAAAAGTTTTTCGGAGATGCATAGTTTGAATGTCAGGCTGCCCCTGAGGAGCTGAAAGTAAGGTTACGTCAATGGAGGTTACGTCGATGGAAAATAACATAAAAATTGTTCCCAAAGTTTTAAAGCAGAATGGATTGAAAAATCCTTTCGCAATTCATTTTCCCCTGTTCTGATATATATTTTTATCCTTTATTCAATCAAGAAAAAAAATAAATAAATAAAAATATAAAAAAAATAAAGAAATGAATATAAAAATATAGAAATAATTGTCAATTACGTCGATGGATACTAATAAAAATACGCAAGGTTTTCGTAAACTTTTTTTTTTAATTTGCAAAGAAATTTCTTCATTCTCCTGCTCAAAGCTTGGAGGAATAAGTAGTGAGTTGTTTTTTTCTCCAATTCTACCGAAAAACTGATCCCAAAAACGTATTTCTAGTTTTTCGGAGGATCGCTGTTTATGTATCGACGTAACCACAAAAATATATCCAAGGACATTTATATTTGCATGCATCTGTTGTGATATTGCATTAACATTGATATGTTTATAATAAAAACTGCAATTCTTCATCCAAACTTTAAGAGCCTTAAAAATACATTTCCAAATTACTTCATTGTTTATAGGTATTCTACGTGGCTTCAAAATATGCTTCAGGTATTCGTGAACATTTCTTAAATCCAATTTTTGGGAACATAATATTTTTCTACTCTGAGTTACGATTATTTAATTTAATTTTTACTCTAGGACTCGTGGCCATTTCTTAAATTCAATTTTCGGAAACATGATATTTTTCTACTCTGAGTTACGATTATTTAATTTAATTTTTACTGTAGGACATGTTGTAAGGTACTAAAATGTAAATCCTTACAGAGTTTGACACCCATATAACCAATAGTTTCAGTAATACAATCCTTGGACACGAAAGTGCCTTGTCTATGGAGAATTACCCATGTACGTTACCAACCCAAACGAAAACTAAAACTTTTTAACAAAGAAAAGGTTCAATTCATAACCAAATAGTTTGAATTTTCAAGGAAAAAAAAGTTTTCGATGACAGTTGAATAACAAGCAAAAAAGTTCAATCTCGACCCAAGGAGATGACTCTAACAAAATAATTGAATTTGCAACAAAAATAAGATCATTTTTCTTCCAAAAGACAAAAATTCAACAAAAACATAAATTTTCAGATTTTCGAATGAATAACGAGTTTTATACCATGAATGAGAATTTCGAGGAATTGGTTTTTTTCTTGGGTCTATCGGTCTATCCTGCCAAAATAGTTTGGATTTCAGATTGAAAATATGAATTTTTTTAGTTACAGGGTGGCGATTCGGCAGACGATTTCAACTTCCCGGTCATTTCCCGGTTTTTCACGGTCAAGTTTTCGAATTTTCCTGGTCAACTAGAAGTAACATATTTATATCTGTCGCGAAACGCTAACATTTATTTTTATTCAAATCTAAACATCCTTTAACACAACAGATCAAGCATTGCAAAATAAATCAATTCTAAAAAGAATACTCTAATTTCCAACAAAAAAAATAATTTTTTTTTACAAAAATTGGAACAGTTAGACTTACAATTGGAAAAATTAATCTGCGATAACAGAGAAAAATTGATTTCTAACGAATCAGTTCATTTTTCAACCAATGTGATGAATTTCCAAATAACATTATAAATCTTCGACCAGAGCAGTTGAATTTCAAAACAAGAAGATGAATCTTCAACTAAAATGATAAATATTTAACTGGAGCACTTCAATTTCCAACCATGAAGGTGAATATTCAAATCAGAAGATTAATTTCCAGATAGGAAGAATCATTTCCTAAGGAAAAACATGATGTTTTAACATAATATTCGCATCTGAAAATCAGAAAATTATTATTTTCAACCAAAAATGGAACAGTAACATTTTTAGTTTAAAAAACAATTTTAAAACAAATATAAGTGTCTTATAAAATAAATTATCTTTAACTGAAGGAGTTGATTTTTCAAACAGATGAATTAACTTTCACTGAAAAGACAAATTGTAAACGAAAATTTTATTACTCAAATTTTAAATTGAAAAAAAAGGATGTTTAACTAAACATATAGATTTCCAACTGAAACTATATTATTTCCAATCGGAATAAGTTAAATTTTCAGTTGAAAAAAATTACTTATAGAACAAAAAACTAACTTTCTACCAGAAAAAAAAACTTTTTAAACAAATTTTTACAAGAGATAATAAAGAATCAAATAAAATTGTAAATGCTCACCTGCAGTAGTTGAATTTTAAACTGGAAAGACGAATTTTGAAATGAGATGAGGAACATTTAACTAGAATAGTTCAATGTTTGACAAAAAAAAATAATTTTGAAATAGTTTGATCTTCAGAGTCAAAAGTCAATGTTCAACTAAATACTTGATTAATCACCAAAAAAAGATGAGTTGATTTTGATAAAAGAAGTTACAATTTTAATCAGAGGTGAAATTTCGAACGGAAATGATGCAACTTTAACAAGAAAATTTGATATTCAACAAACAAGTGTAAACTTGAAACAAATAGTGGATTTTTTTCTACTCAAAAAGGATGAATTTGCAATGAACAATGTAAACAAGCTTTCTATTAGAATTCATAAATATTTCTTCTCCGGAATACTACTTCTACTCTAAAGACTGCTTCAAGTACTTTCTTTATCAAAAATTAGGTGGAGGGGACTTTAAGATTGTGACGAATTTTGAATTCGAGGAACGATTTCTAAATTCCTCTCTTGTAAATCCATATTATAATTAGTTTGAAAAGTTCCCCTTCCATGTGAAAAATTCCCTTTTCTAAGTGAAATTCTACTTCTTCACTGAAACTCCCTGTCCTTAAAAAAAAAAAACGATAATTATTTTCTGAAATTCCCTACCATCAAATGGATTCCCGGTCATTTCCCGGTTTCCCGGTCAAGTCGCCACCCTGAGTTAAAATTACAGTGAGTTGAAGAAATGGTTTCTTAACTAAAAACAGAACGAATTTTTAGCACAATGGAACTGTTTGATTTCAAACCAGAGAGACGCACTTTTAACAAAGCAGTTCAATTGTATCAACTAAATCTTTTAGTTTTCCATTTTAAAAATGAAATTTTGAACAGAATTGTTAGATAAAATGTATTGAAGATTGAACGTATAATTGAAAATGTATAAATTTCAATAATGAAAAGAGCTTTTTACCGAAAATAGTTGTATTTTTTTATTGGGTGTTATTAATTCAGTTGGCATTGCTAAGAAAGAACGAAAAAAAGAAAAATTTTATTGAAAACAGGGTATAACCCCCATGTTACAACCCCTAGTTTTTGGCGTGTATCCCCCCCCCCCCCCCCTCACCCGCCGAAATGGGTAATGTAGTTTATGGACGCCCCCTTATCGCAGCATGGAATAAATTTAGCAATATAAAGATTCACTTATCGCAGGGACCATAGGATTTTGAATTTAGGAAGAAGATGAATGGTAATCAGAAGTAAAGAAAACAACCGAAAAAGGACGGCAAGACGTAATCAAATATTTTTTGTCACGACCGGATCAAGTTCGAAAAATTGACACTGTTATCTTTTCCAATTTTCTTGAACCACAGTTTTGAAAACAGAGACTCATATCTCTTATTATCTTGGAAGAAAATCTGATCTATATGGTTTGTCTCGAGAAGCCAAGTGGATTCTGTGAAATATTGACCAAACTTGTTATCAAATATTTGAAGAAGTACACAAAATGTCAGATTGGTTTCGATAAGGATTTATCAATTCACTCTTCATCTATGTGAACTGTTTTTTTTTTTATTTTCACGCTTAACCTTATTTTTGTGGACAAAATGTAATCTGCAAATGCTTTCTCTAGATTTCTGATTTTAGGTTAGCATTTTTGTCCTAATGCATACAATTTTTAATCTTTGAATAAAAAATTGCACTCTTTTTGAATAACCTTTTTTGGTCCTCACGCAAGCACTAAAACTATAATAATTAACGTTTTATATTATTATTTTCGTCAATACCGGCTTGTTTATTTAGAAAAATTCAAGAAGTCGACACCAGCCTACTCTTCCCGAGAAAAGTGAGAACCTAAAACGATTAAAAAAAAAAAAGCGAGAATATAAATTTTACTGTACTAATCACTGAATTTTATGATAAAGTTGATGCTTCAGAGAACTTTATCCTATATAGATGGCTAAGATGGCCAAGATGGCTTCGCACTCCAGAGGTTCGAAGGTAGGCAGATTCCTGTATTATCTTAGAAACACAATTTATTTTTTCTGAATAACCCGATTTGAAAAAAAAACACAAGAACATTGTTTGAATAAAATTAGAGCAGAATTGAATCCTTTCGAGAAAAATATTTGAAGATTTGATTGATTTCAAAGAACAATCATGAATTTTAATTTGAAAAAATCAACTAATTCAGAAACTGATGAACGAATGATGTTATCTACTGTCTTCACTATGCCATTCTTCTATCTGATACATGGAACTAATATTATCGAACTTTGGCGAACACAAAACGCATCGATTAATGTAAAATATAGTTTTTTCATCACTTTTTTTTATGAAGAACTTACTTTTCCTGATTTTTTCCATGCACTATTTATTTTATTAATTAAGAATCGTCAGGTACTCACTCTTGTCGAGAATTCATTTCACCTTCGTAGATTTCGTTTTCCACCTGCCTTTCTGAGCTGACAATGAGTTCAGTTTCTTGAAAAATCATACATAAAAGTTAATAAATTTGAATAATATAATGGTCCAAGATAAAGTTGAACGAAGATATTTATAGAACTATAATAAAAAAAATATTGCCGAAACCCGGGATTGAACCGGGGACATTTAGATCTTCAGTCTAACGCTCTCCCAACTGAGCTATTTCGGCTGATGACAATTGGTGTCTTAATTTCGGACCCGACCCAAGAATTCGAGGAAATTATTATGTACATTGAAGAAAACCAGAACAATTTCACTCCCAGAATAAATAACAAAGTTTATGCGCAAAAATAATTTAAATATCTGTTATGGATACATAACATTCGCAGCATATTATTTATTTTGAGGGCCCAGTATTTATGCAAAATATAAAACAAGAATTTAATTATATAAATCAGGAAAAAAAATTCTTTCTAATCAATCGACGCAGGTCGCCAATAGTTTTACTCCATAAAATGATAAGTATTACATTTCCAAAAAAAATATCACAACGGTTATTCTAGCTTATTTTGAAAAAATTAAATAGGATTTTCAATAAATGTTTGAACTTCAATAGGAATTTTTTGGAATATAATTAGAATTCAAATTGGATATTCATCTTCTTTTTAGTTGTTTTTCTTTCGGCTTATAGTTGGTTTTTCTTTTTCTGTCTCGAATAATTTGAACTCTATGAGCGATTGCTTGGAATAAAAATATAATTCAAATCGTATTTTCATCTCATTTGGATTTAATTTACATTCTTTTGAAAATTAATTTCTATTGTACTTGTATTTATCCGGTTATGACTCCAAATTTATTCGTATTTCATTTTTACTCAACTTTTTGTAGTTGGGTTGGCTTGAAGTTACATTTTTTTGAGATTTGATTTGGATTTCATTTAGATATTTTCCAAAGAAAAAAAAATATCGCAAAGGTTATTCTAGCTTATTTTCGAAGAATCGAACAGAATTTTCAATAAATATTTCATACAGATTTTATTCAGATTTTAGTTGGTTTTCTATCGTATTTAAGTTGGATTTTTTTCCCGAAGTCTACCACCAAATTATTTGAACTTCATTAGGAATTTCTTGAAATATGAATAGCATTCAAATTGAATTTTCATCTTATTTGGATTTGAGTTATATTCTTTTTTAAATAATTTTTCTATTATCTTTGTAATCATCCGGTTATAACTCCTACTTTATTCGTAGCTCATTTGTTTTCAACTTGGACTTAGCTCGGACTGTAGTTGGATTTTATTCAAATTTCATTTGGATTTCATTAAGATATTTTCCAAAGAAAAAAATATATAACAAAGTTTATTCTAGCTTATTTTCAAAGAATTGAACAGGATTTTCACTAAATTTTCGTACAGATTTTATTCAGATTTTAGCTGTTTGTCTTTCGGCTTATAGTTAGATTTTTTTCGAATTCTATCTCGAATGAATTCGAATTTCGTAAGGAATTTCTTGGAAAATTTTTGAATTCAAATTGAATTTTCATCTTATTTGGATTTGAGCTATATTCTATTCAATCTTGAGGATTAGGGATTCTAGCGACTTAGTAAAAAAATGGTTGGTTTATTGGAAATCCGTATTTTTTGTGGTTGAACTTAGAAGTCTTCCTTCAGATTCAAGTTTTTGTCTAATGAAGTTAAGATTCTTTTTTAGTGGTTCGCAGGCCTGAGTTTGCTCTTCACCTTCTCAAAGACAAAACTGCAGGAGGCTGGTGCCCTCCTCGGTGTGTACATTAATCAATAATAACTCATTTTGTCCCGGCTTTCGTTAACCAGCCTCGTTTGACCAACGGTCATGGAATAACTTTTCTTTAGGACACAGTTTAATTTGATTTAGGTAGTGTATAAACGTCCGTCCGTACGTTTAGACCCAACCTTGGTAAAAATGTACATAAAAGTACGCACTGTCCGGAAGTTTAAACATGCCGTGTATTACGAGCTAAAAATACGGACAATCCGGACATTCAGCCTTGGCTATTAACTTGAGAAAATTATTTCCTTGAAGTCGTTGAGCGACCTCCAAATATTATTTGATTGAATTTTTTTTCACACAGATTATTTTTATGATGTTAGGACTCATTAAAGCTATTGTGCGATTTTGTTTTCGAAGATTATTTTTTGAGCTATAAAAAATGGACCACCTTGCTGTTCATACAATGAGCTATCTTGCTCGGGCGGTCCTACCAGTCGTAAGACATTAAGGTATATTTTAATAGCAGAATAAAAAATGATTGCCGAAACCCGGGATTGAACCGGGGACATTTAGATCTTCAGTCTAACGCTCTCCCAACTGAGCTATTTCGGCTGATGTTTAAATCAGTCGACTGAGACAAGTCGTGAAGCATTTTTATTTTATTTAGTCAGTTTCTTATAATAAGGAAAATCCCTGATTAACTGCCAATACACTAATACACAGATCTCAGCTATTAATCAATGAATTGCCGTATGAATAGGCAATTCTACAATTTTGAGCTATTCATACCAAAATTTTCGGAATAAAAAACTCGAATTTCTCACCTAGCTATGAATGCGGGAGAGGGTATTCTTTAGGGAAAAAATGTGTTCGCCTAGCTATTGATACAGAAGATGTTTTTTCTATAGGACAAAATAGATTTTTTAATCTATACATACGAAAAATTTTATTTTCGCTGGAAAAATATATCTACCCCATACTCAGGAAAAGGGAGAGTTATGTGACCTACATTATTTCTGTGACCAGTCATAGGAAAGCCTTCCCACCCCCATGCGACGTTGGAAATTAGGATGGTATGTGACCCAATTTATTCCTGTGACTAGTGATAGGGGTGCCCCCCTGCTCTTATAAAACTCAGGAGAAGGGATGGATATGTGATCTACATTCTTTCTGTGACCAGTCATAGGAAAGCCTTTCCACCCCCATTCGACGTTGGAAATGGTGATGGTATGTGACCCAATTTATTCCTGTGACTAGTGATAGGGGTGCCCCCCTGCTCTTATAAAACTCAGGAGAAGGG
>WSXT02182752.1:0-13635 GCA_011762715.2 Neuroterus valhalla | reverse complement strand
GAGGGGGGGGAAGGAAGGGGGAGGAAAGAGGGGGGAGGGGGGGGGGGGGGGGGGGGGGGGGGTGGGGGGGGGGGGGGGGGGGGGGGGGGGGGGGGGGAGAAGTGAGAGAAGGGATATGGAGAGTATGCAGTAGAGTATGGGGAGGTGCAGGATGGCTGGAGGAATGTAGGACGGGACTAGTGGTGCCGTTGTTAAAAAGAGGAGAAGGTAAGAAGGTAAAAAGGAGGAATATAGAGGAATTACACTCATGTCGGTGGGATACAGAATATATGCAGAAGTGCTTAGGAAAAGGTTAGAAAGACAGGTGGAAGGAAGGAGAAGTATTCTACACAACCAGACGGGATCCAGGAAGGGAATGGGGACAACGGATAATATTTACGTCCTAAACTACTTAGTGAATACGAATCTGGGGCGAAAGAGAAGGAAACTGTGGCGCTGTTCGTAGATTCCAAATCAGCGTTTGACTCAGTAAACAGAGGGGTACAGTGTCAGTCTATGAGAGAGAAAGAGAGAGAGAGAGGAGGGCGAGAGAGGGGTGGAAGGACTGATAGAAAGAATAAGAGAGATCTTTGTGGAGACCAGGTTTCGAGTGAAGATAGAAAATCAGTGAGGTGAAGAATTCTGGACAGGAATAGGGCTAAGTCAAGGTTTTCCGTTGAGTCCCCTATTGTTTAATGTTCTGATGGCAGACCTGGAGAACAAGCTGAGAGAGAAAGGGAAGGGAGGTACGATCCTAGGAATCAGTAAGATTTACTCTTTAGCATATGCAGATGATGTCGTACTTTTGGCAGAGGACGGAAGATCAATGAATCTGCTGATGAAAGGCTTTGAAGAATACGTAATAGGGAAAGACCTAACGGTGAATAAAAGTAAGACTAAAATAATGTGCTTCAAGAACAGAAACAGTGAAGTCGAGTATGAGTAGAAGTTGAACGAAGAGACCGTGGAAATAGTAGAGGAATTCTGTTACCTACTTTTTTGGTTTGAGGTAGGGGGAGGCAACGAATTACAAGTAAGGAAAAGGTTAGAATGCGCCAGTAAAATATTGGGAAGAATGTGGGGTATAGGGAAGAGAAGATTGAAGGAAGACTGGAGGATGAGAGTATGGATGTTTGATGTAATGGTCTGACTGGTTCTGTGCAATGGGGTAGAGATTTGGACATGAAAGGAACAAAAGAGAGTTGAGAGACTTCACGAAAGATTTTTGAGATGTGTGATTGGGTTGAGTTGGAGCTGCCCAGGTTATATGTTAAGAGAGGAACTATAGGAAGAGATAAAATGATAGTAAGGCAAATAAAAAGGACGTGGAAGTTTGAAGGGAGGTTGGCTAGAGGAGAGGAGGGCAAAATTGCACAAACATGTCTGAGGGAGATTAGGAATAGAGAGAAAACGGGTAATTCAGAAAGTTCAAGGTGGGAGTTAGCGAGACATAAAATGAGGATAGAACAGGGCATGCAAGAAGGGTGGGTTGAATGGCAGGAGATAGAATTGGAGATGATGGTAAGACATGGAGAGGTAAGGTGGAGAAAAGTTATGGAATCAAAGAACAATAAGTGGTACAAGATGATTAGGTGGGTTGGGGAACCAGAATATCTGAAAAAGAATGTACAGGAGAGGAGCAGAAAGGCAAAAGTGTGAGTGATTGTGTAAAAGGGATATCAATTGAAAATGGACAGGGATTTGCATGTATGAAAACACTGGAGGAACTGAGGAAAACAAGGGAAGGGAAGTAAGTAATAGCCATAATGTTGGTATGGGTGATAAAGTAAAAGATGAAGTAGTGTCGAAAAATTATGAATTAAAATTATGCTGATAGGAAACGGAAGCCCTGGAAGAGTTTAATAGAGCGTACATAATTGTAATGATTGTCATAATTGTTAAGAAAGCGAATATACAGCGTTAGAATTTAAGTGTTAGAATAAGCTAGATTAAATAGAATAAGGCGCTGAAGTAAATTAGTAATTTTATTGAATCGGATTCTTAGAGAAATTTAGTGAGAGGATTGGTGCAATCCACACAGGCATGGTGATCATTTGCTTCCATAGAGGATCAATTTTTTGAGGCGTTGGCAAGTAATACCTTATACTGTTGTTGACATATAGTAAGCAACAGTATGAGTAACTTCTAATTACGATGAGTAACTTTTTGATGTTAGGGACGTAACGGTGTAGAGTCTATGACAACCCTAAAAAATTATCTACACACTTTCATTCATAATATTGTAGAGAGCTGAAATTAAAATGATAATTGTGGAATGTTCGGAGCAGTCCATCATAATTCGCAATACCCACAGACATGCGGGAGATTTATCTCTTGGTATAGGATAAATATATGTTATTAAACGTTCTCCCACATGAGACAAACATGAAATCCATTTTACATAAATTCAACTTGATAAAGAACCAGAAAATACCTGTCCCTCAAGAATCTCATTCATCTTATTCAAACATTATCAATCCATCACCGAAAGATGGTCAAAGATCTTCTTGGAGGTCTTCACATTATCTCACCTGTGTAATCCTTCTCTCTCCACATAAACTCTCACCTTTACAAATAGTTTTGATCATTTTCGCATTCGATTATAGGACTAGAATTCTCCTATTCTGCATAATCAATAAAAGAGTTGTTCAATAGTAGGCTTCTGGAATTTAATTCAGAGAATGAGAAAAAGAATTGAATTATAGAAAAACTCGCAGAGACATATCCTCGCACAGGTGTGACGGAATGTTCCTGTTCGTTATGAGCTATCTGGAGAATGTGGGTGTATTCCATTCGTTACGCACATAACGAGAAAACAGCCAGACTAGAAATGGGCACTAATCGAAAAGAGAAACAAAACACTATCAATGTACTGCATAAGCCGTGCTGTAAATTAATAAACTTTTCGCCTATGCAAATTCCTCATACAATCAAGTTCTATACTCTCGTTCTATATCCAACAGCTCGGTATTTTGTTCTCAAATGAATCCTCTAGAGTTTATTTAAAATTAACAATCTTCTAGATACGTTGAAGTTAGGAGGTCAAATTGCAGAATGTTCATACTTTATATTCTTTTACAACCTACGCATCCTGTTTATTTGCTCCACTTCTTTCCTTCTATTACCGATCTTCCCTTATATATTAACAATAGATAAAAATCCGTTCGTCAAACCAATTTCCTTCATTTCTAATCCTCAAATCCTCTGCCTCTCTTATCTCCATAACCATCTCCTCGACTTCACTTCTTTATTTGCTCTATCCTTATAGATCTTAATCATACCTTCGCCTATACAATAGGGAGGTCCAAAAATTTTTTTTCGAATTTTTATGCAAGACCACGGAAATTTGTTCAAATCCACAGAAAAATTAATACGTTTTTCTGGTTAAAAAAAAAAGAATATTTAGAGGTGGCGCAAGCCCCATAAAGTTAAACACGCATTTCCCGTAAGCAAAAAAAAGGTTTTTGTAAATCCATTCGGAATTCTCAATATATTAGGTGAATCGAGTTCGAAATTCACCATTTCTCTCTACCATTAGTTTTATAGTTTTATAGGGTCCCAAAAAAACCCCACACGTGAAAAAATGGATTTTTCGAGTTTTTGGCGCTAATTATGAATTTTTGGTGGTTTTTTTAACGCAGATTGTTTCAAATATATAAAATGATACTTCCTACTAATATTAGGATGTTTATTCAAAGTGTTTAAACACTTTATTATTGTTTCTGCAATTTTTTCTTAGAAAAGACTTAGAAATCCAAGGTTTTTTCTGAATTTTTCAAGTTATTTTCACCGTTTTAGTAAGCGCAACGTAATAATTAGGTGAAGTTAAAAAAAATAATTGTTGAGACGATTGTTTCATAATTAAAACAATATTCTCTTAGAATGATGCTACAAAGTTGTAGTTTTTTCTGAAATTTTCAACTTTTTGTCCACTTTTCACTTGGAGTAAGTAATTATTTAATTTTATTTAGCAAAAATAATTGTTTGAACAAATTAATATTGTTCATGACTATCTTCTCTTAGATGATTGCTATAATGTTGTGTTTTTTTCTGGAGTGTTTAACTTTGCTTTAATTTTTTAGTTGCGAACAAAAAATAAATGAACATTAGAGAGAATTATATTTTAAATAGTATTGTACTGTTTTAGGTTTTTTTTCTTTTCCCAGGGTTAAAAAAAATTAATTAAAACAAAAAAAGTCGAATTCATTTAGTGAAATTTGAATTTCAAATTTTCTACTAAAATTATGGATCTTCAACGCAAAAACTGAATTTTTAAGAGAGTTGTTCAACCCTCAACCAAAGAGTTGAAATTTCCGGCTTGATAATATAAATTTCTAATCAAAGGTATAATGGTTGATATTTCATAAAGAAAATCTTTATTTTAGTTAAAAAATAATCTAGTTCAACCAATAATTCCATCAATTCAATGTAATTGAATTTCCTTCCAATTCCATTCTGTGCAAAGTTGAACATTTCAGAAAAAAGCACAACTTTCTAGCACTTATTTAAAAGGAAATGGTTATAAACAATAAAAAAATGTTTAAAACAGCATGTTTGGTAACTCGCATTAATTATGACCTCACTAAGTGGAAAATGGACAAAAAAACCTAAGAGTTTAGAAAAACCGCAAGTTTTGAGCACTAATCTAAGAAAAGAAAGCCATAGGCAATGATAAATTCTTTAAACAATTATTTTTCTATAGAATTAAATATTAACTCACTTCAAGTAGAAAGTGGCAAAAAGTTAAACATTTCAAAGAACCGACAGTTTCTATCATCAAGCAAAGAAAATATTATGAGCACTAATAATAAATTGTTCAAACATCTCTTTTTTCAACACGAAATTATTATTACTCTAATCTAATTGGAAGGAGATAAAAAGTGAAAAATTGGAGGAAAAAAACCACAACTATGTAGTACCCATCTAGAATAAGATAGCTATAAACATTTGCAATCTGTTTGAACCATTATTTTTGCTAAATAAAAGAAAATAATCACTTACTTTAAGCGAAAAGTAGACAAAAAGTTTAAAATTCCAGAAAAAACCGCAATTTTGTAGCATTCAAAGAGAATATTGTTACAATTAATAGCAAATCGTTCACACAGTTATTTTTGTTAGCTTTGACTTTTACCTCGCTTAAACTAAAACGTTGAAAATAAGTTAAAAAATTGAGAAAAAAACTTGACTTTCTAACCCTTTTCCAAGAGAAAGTTGCTAGAAACAATAATACATTGTTTGAGAAATTTTAATAGACATATAATTATCAGTATAAAGTAGTATTTCATGTATTTGAAAAATTTGCGTTTAAAAAACCGCAAAAAGATCATAATTAGCGCCAAAAAATCGAAAAACCCATTTTTCCACATATGGGGGTTTTTTGGGACCCTTTGAAACAGACTTATGGGGGGTTACTTGAAAAGTAATATTTTATCCGCATTCTATGACTGATTGCGAAGAGAAATGGTGAATTTTGAACTCGATTCACCTAATATTAGGAATTCTGAATAAAATTTACAAAAGCGTTTTTTTTCTTATGGGAAATACGTGTTAAATTCCATGGGGCTTCCGCAACCTCTAAATATTATTTTTTTTCCAACCAAAAAAATGCGCTTATTTTTTTCTGGATTCGAACAAATTACTGGGCGTTTTGCATAAAAAATTTAAAAACAAATTTTTTGGACTTCACACTACACTCTTTTGCATTCTTTTATTCTTATTTAATATTCACATTCCTCAACCCCCTTCCCCGTTTCATTCTCATTGCACCACCCCATCACCTATTCTCCCTATTGCCCTTTTTGTCCCTCTTTCCACGCGCTTCCATATCCCGAAAAATATAACGATTACATATTTTGATGCACGATCTTTCTTCTTACACCCTCACAATCCACATCTTCCACCATCGATTTCTCTCAACGTTTCCATCTTTTTCCACGAACTGTTTTTGTTCTTCCAGCCTCGCATCTTATTTCCTCCCCATCCCTTCCTCTCTTACTACCGCACCTTCCCCTTCTCTCCTCTCTTTCTCTCTTTCCTGCTCTTCCTTTACCATTCTTCATTACAATAACACCATCTTATATTAATTCGAAAATCTCTTTCAACTCCCTCAGTAACTTTTCTTTCTTTCCATGCAACCTTACTATAACATTCTACCACGTCAATTTGAACTAGCCAATCAGCAACAGTATTTCATCAACAACAACCGGAGCTCATACCCCACTTTCATCAAGTAAAATTTGTCTACCCCCGAAGTCAATAATGTACCTTCTCGTACTCCGACGGGGGGATTTTTATCAGATCGAGTACTTGAACTTACCATCAGGAAAGCATGACTTGTAAGCAATAAAATTGTTGCCTAAAGAACAGAGTCATCAGGACGAGATGAGAAAGTGCCTCAAGGACATTCGGGTCATGTGTAAGGAACGAATCTCTCCATGAAGCATTTGGTTCGGTGTGACCACGTGTCTCCTCCTGGATTTACGATCAAACCTGGAGCGCATCTAGCCAGTTCGGCTTGATTTGTCGCATCTCGAGAACCTTCTTTTTTCTGCAATAATAACATAAAATCAATTACACATTGCAGAAAAGAGACGACGATTAAAAAAAGAAATTAACAAGCGAATAAGCGAACTTATGATATTTATACCATTGATCAAGCTTTGGGTGTAAATTGTCACTAAGAAAATTTGGAAGTGAAGGGAAAAATGATCTACTATTTACATTACTTGAATTGATTCTAAAGCTACTTCCTCTCCTCCAAACATATCTATCTCCATTCCTCCTCCTCCGTCCTTCTCTTCCTCTTCATCCTACCCAGCACCTCCTTCACTCATGCAATCGCCCTTTTCTCCCCTCTTTCATGCAGAATCACTTTCATGCTCATTCCACTCCTTCTCACCTCCTCGCATTCTTCCACCCGATGTTCGACCTTTACATATCCCTTTCCACACAACTCGTACATTCTCTTCTACTCCGGAAGCCAGAAAGTATTAGCGCCCTGAATGCTTCCACATTTCATTCTCGCTATCATCCCCTCGTTTCCTTTCTCTCCTTTTCCACACAAATATTGCGCTCTCCCCGTTGGCATAATCTACCCATATTGCTCATTATACCTTGACCCTCTTATCCTCTCCACCCATTCTGCCTTCTCTCTCCATACGATTCCTCTTAACAATCCCATACACTCTTCTTCCTTCCTCGTGACTTCTCTCCACTTCGTCTGCATGCAGACCACTTTTCCGGAAATAACTTTCTCTCTCACCCTCCATCTTTCCATCTTCTCCCCTATTCTCTTTCGCCAACCAACACTCCCTCACTATCCTACTTCCCCTCTCTTCCAAGAATTTTTCCTCATATTTGCACGCTCGACTACCTGTCAGTATCCCTAAACTTGTTCTCCCCGTCTCCCTCCTAACGATATAACTAGGCGTGCTTCTGTCCAACCCCGAAGTCCATTTGATGTGCCTCTCCTGCACCGGATTAACCTGCTTACTTTCCTTCCACCCATACACCTCTACTCCATACAATAGCATACTCATCACAAGAGAGTCGAACAGCTTCATCCTTCCGTCAAAGTCATCTGCAAACAACCTCTTTCTTAAGCCCCACACGTGCCTTATCACAACATTTGCCCTCCTTACTTTCTCTTTCATATGACCTTTCACTTTTTCATTCCTCCTAAATAGGAAGCCCAGGTACTCAAACTCTCTCACCTCCTGCACAGCCCCCTTCGACTTCCAATCTCCTCCCTTATCCCTTTCTACCCGTCTCCTGAACACCATAACCTTGGACTTTTCCGCGTTTAACTCTAACCAAATCCTATCCAGGTATCTTCTCAACCTCTACATCATCTTCTTTAAGACCTGCTCGCTTTTTTCCAACAACACTATGTCATCTGCATATGCGAGTGACCGGATTTTAACCCTTCCCACCCTTACTCCCCCTACCACTCCTTCCTTTAGCTTCCTCTCCATGCCAGCAATTAAGATCGCGAAAAGCGTTGGGCTAAGCGGGCAACCCTGCCGCATCCCCCTATCCATCCAGAAATCCTCCGAAATCCTGTCCCACCATCTTACCCTATCCTTCGTCTCTTCAAGCACTTCTTTTACCCTCTCGATCAGACCCTTTTCAACTCCCCTCTATTCCATGGCCTCCTACAACCTCCCTCTATCAACTGAAGTGTGCGCTCCTTTGAGATCTACGAGAAACGCGTAAGCTTTTGACCCCTTTTCCGCTATTTCCCTGTCCAAAACGTGTTGAAAAATATAAATATTGTCGATAGTGCTCTTACCCGCTCTTGATCCCGCCTGCGTCTCAGGAAATATGCCTTTCCCTCAAAATCATTTCGTAGCCTCTCCGCCAGTACCATCGCGTATACTTTGTATGCCGTAATCATCAATGTGATTCCTCTATAATTTTTCTGCTTCTCCATGTCCTCTTTCTTAAATAGTGACACTATCAACCCCTCTCTTCACTCTCCTGGAAATCCTTCACCTCTCGAAACCTTCTTGACTACCTCTTCCAGTCTGTCTCTAACTGCTGTTGTACCGAATATCCATGCTCCATTCTGCACCCCGTCTAAGCCTGCTGCCTTCGAACTTCTTAACTTCCACATCTGTGTCTCTATCTCCTCGTCATTCAACTCCATCCCCTGTTCATTCCTCGTTCTTTTACTTCCCTCATCTATATTCCATGGGTCTGAGCCTTGAAATTACTCTTAAAAAACTCTCTCCACTCATCACTTCTTATCTCTTCACTTATTCCCTCCCTACGCTTTCTAAATCTTTCAAATATCTTCCACATGTCACCCTCGGTCTTAACGCTTTTCAACCTCTCTTCCGAATCTTTCTCTCTTCCTTGCTCTTCTCTTCTGCACATCATCCTAAACTCTTTTCTCATTTCTACGTACTCTTCCCTCTTTGCGGTACCCTCATTCCATTTTCTATACTTCTTTTCAACCCTTCTCTTCATTGATTTTTATTCTCTATCTCACCGTGGTTTCACCATCCCTTCTTCCTTCTTTCCAAATCTTTTCTTTTGCACACACGTTTTCACCTTCACTTTCAGATCTTCCCGTATCTCTTCTACCAACTCACCTTCGAAATTCACTTCTCCTTACTGCTCCTGGTATTTCTCTATAGCCTTCCCCGCCCATATTTCTCTCTCCCCCGTAAAAACTTCTTCTCCTTGTCTTCTGCCGCCTTAGCCTCTTATCCACAAGCTTGATGGCTGATGGTCCGACTCTATCTTTCCTTCTACTTCAAATCTCTCTGTCTCCTCCCACCCTTGCATATTCATGACTAAATAGTCTAACACTGATGTCCGCACCTTGCTCACATACGTGTACTCTCCGTGTTCGTCCCTTGTTATCATACAATTTGCGACCACCTACCACCATCCAGTCTCTTAAAATATCCCCCTCCTTATTCATAATGGTGTCCTTGGGCCTCCTTTCGAAGCTTTCCCCATCCACCTAGAGACCTCCTTCCCTCCCCATTCTCGCATTGAAATTCCCCCTACCCTCAGTGTACAACCATTCTCTCCTCTCTCTCGCCTATAACTTCTTCCACCCATCCTCTTATCCTTTCTATCCCATCCCTATTGTACACCGTCACGAACTTGCACGCCACACCTCCTATTTTTACAGCCCTCATTTCCATCCGTTTCTCCTCACCACCATCGTAAATTTCTTTTTCAAAACCCTCCCTGATCCCCGTTATAATCCTTCCACTAGCCCTACCTTTCTTCTTCAACTTGACTACCTCTTGGAGCTGCCACCTAAACCCTCTTGGTAGGCTTGGTTCTATCCTGCCCTACTCCTTGCCCTCTAGCCAAGTTTCTACTAGTCCAACAACATTAAATCCCAGCACAAACCTCCAAAAGTCCTCATCTTTCTTTTTTATCCCTGCGTCATTCCAAAAGAGTACCTTTATCACTGTAGTAGCTGATGGAGAAAATTATAGAAAAAACTGTCGAAAAAATTCTTAGCAATGATATTCTTCATAAAAATACATAAACTAGTCATGCTCCAAAAACCGAAGAAAAATGTAACGACATAGCGATGAGATGAGAGAAAAAAAGATTAATTGATAAGCAAATGGCATACAAATTGAAAACACATAATAGTGTGGTAGCTAAGGCTCTTTCAAAAGTGCATACACCGAATCCGAAATGGAAATTATTCGTTTCTACAGTCCGACCACCTACATACAATTAATGTTCCCTCAGCACATTCTTTGATCTTATTGGATGTTGTTTCTATGTTTGACAACATCCCATTAGATCTTGTCCCATGGGATCTCCTTTGTCTCCGGTAGTTTCAAATTTGGTTTCGGAAGACATAGGAAGGAGAGCTTTAGAAAAGTTGGATTTTATGCCTATTTTATATACATGGCATGTGGATGATATCTTTGTTATTGTTCCTAATGAAAGCATTGATGATTGCATAAATACTTTCAACAACATAGAAAATTGTATTTAGTTTACAATTAAATTTGAAAATGACAATTCATTGAATTACCTTGACTTACATATCATAAAAACACCTGAAGGAAATTTTATTACCAATTGGTATAAAAAACCATCATGGTCCGGTCGATATCTTAATTTCCATTCTCATCATCAGTCTAGTCAAAAAGTTGGTTTGATAAAAGGTTTAGTAGAACGATGTATCAAGTTAAGTGACGTTTCATTTAGGAGAGAAAATTTAGACCAATCAAAAAGCACACTTATTCGAAATAATTATCCGCTTCCTTTAATTAAACATATCAATCGAGAGAGAATTCATGAAATCTACAATGGTCCCGGCAGGAAGAAAAGCTGGATTGACACATACATACAATTTTGATTTAAAACTCACGTTACCTTATGTCGAAGGACTGTCCGAACGTTTAAGAAGGTAGTTGAAAAACTTACGTCATTTTCCATTTCTGTTTTACTAGTTTCTTTGAAAAAGGCACGCAGTGTTGCTGAAACGTAAGAATAGACGAACTTCAATTCAGTTTCGTTTTTCATTTTTATTTGAAGATCGTAAGACACACAAAATTATCTCATCACATGTACATTGACGGTCAAAGAGAGAATTGATTTGATTTCCATCAAGTCTGATATTTAATTAGAGGAAACCTTTACCAGAAAAGTAGAAAATATTTTATAACTACTTAGAAGACATCCAACAGTGAGGAATTCACCAAACAAAGTGAAATTCGTAAATCCAAATTTTTAAATTTTCCGAACTCTGCAAGCGATCAGATTTAGAAATCGCACAGGATGTGCGCACTTGTAACTTGCAGTTAATGGGATCGGATTGTAACAGATCCTTATCGTAAAGTGTAGACGAAGGAGATGGTTGTAGAATCGATAATCTCTTTTGCTTCAGAGAACAACAAGAAAATAATAATATTTTCGAAAGTGACGTAATATCTTCATAAGAATCTTCCATCCCTAAAGTAAGGCATGATGAGCGTCCCAACTGTTTACTACCTTTACCTGTGTGGAAATTTCCAAATTTTTGCCTGCTTACAAGTTTGGCCCCAACTTGGAAAATTATTTCATGGCTACAACCAGGGTTAATACCTCATTTTTACCCTGATTCACAGTTCTTGATTGCAGCGTCATCAACTTGGCTGTGCAACTGTTTTTAGTCGGGTTCCATCTTGAACCTGTGCAACATTCCAAAATTTCATAACGAAAATGGAAGTGAGTAAATAAATCGTAATAAATTGATGTTCATGACTTAATAATCTTCAACCTTAAAATAAAATATATGTATTGTATTTTTATGATTATGCAGTATTTTAAATCATGTTTACTGTGATTCCAGTACCAAAAGAGGAATATATAAATTTCTAATAAAACTAAAAAGTTTGAATGAGTAGTAAGAGATTTTCATCATTTTTATATTTCCTTAAAGTAATATTTTAAAGAGAAATGGAACAATAATAATATAATAATCACCTTTTTTTAAAATTTATGGTATATAATCATTTTATTTCGTAGACATCAACTTTGTCTGGCAACATTGTTTCTATTTAGTTTTATGCAAATTTGAATATGCGCGCTGAAATCTAATATCGATTTTTGATATCGATTTATTGTTTGGCAATGCGGCAACTTCGCTAAAACAAAACAAGTGAATTTCGTAGAAAAAAGCTGCTAGCCTGATTCTGTTTCGCTTCGCAAAAAGTTTATTTATGTGCAAATTTGAACAGTGAATGTTTTTGTAGATGATTTGGAATGCGAAAGAAATTTTCCGTTGAAGAAATCAAGTATATCCATCACTAGTGGGCTAGTGAGTTCAAGAAGCTTACGTCTCAGAATTTGCAGTGCTTTCGTGGCAAAGTCACCATTTCTCTAACTGTTTCTCGAAACATTTTCAATTTGAGGTGTGCTTCGAAGTTCAAAGTATGTTTATTCATTTTCTTCTATTTCATGATGATTAGACATAAAATAATAACGATTGCTACATTCATGCAGGTTTAGTAATCGTAAGTATTTGACCTATTTTTCAGTTAAAGCAAGTATAACCTCAATTTCCTTCGACATTTATTTATTAGAAAATCAAATACTATCTTTGCTTCTAAATGTATTGTTAATAAGAATAATAGTTTGAAAATTTTTCAGAAGTAGAGGTAGTCAAGAATTTGTACTTAAAGTTCGAAAGTAAATGTTATTAGAGTTTAAAATCAGCTCCCGCTATAATGCGTGAATATTAGGGTGGCCCTTATTTTTCACATTCCAAATTCATTCCTCCTCACAGTGATGTTCTAACTATTATTCAATTGTTTAAACAATTCCCATCTTTTTAAACATTCTTCTTTCTCGGGAAAGTAGCAAAATAAACATATTTTTGGACAGCAGGATTCCTTTAATAAATGATGGTAATAAAATATTTTGTTCAAATAATTTTAAGTTTATATAAATAATACGTATTTGTTCACGCATATAGTTTACAGGATAAAACCAGATAAACATTTTACATCAGTAAACTTTTGACATATTCCAATATTTTTGAGTACTTATTTGTTTTTCAAGAACACATGTAAGTGTTTAAAAAGATTAGAACTGTTTAAACAATTTTTTCTTGTTCAAATATTTTATTTTTGTCATTCTCCAAAATATAGTCATATTATCAAGCACTACTTTGCATTCCAAGGATGTTCAGGAAACTTTTAATTTTTAGAAGCAATATTCTCTTGTTTACTCATCTTATCATCGAACAAGAAGATCGTTTGAATATTCCAAATTTGTTGAAACATATACATGTGTTTTTAAACAAAATTGGTTCTTTTTGATATTAGAATCTGTCAAAAATTTAATGAGATGAAATATTTCCCTGCTTTTTCTAGATACAGTACTTCGGTAACTTCGTCTTTATTAGGATAGTTCTTTAACTATTAGAACGAATTATTTTATCAATATTATTGATCGAAAGACTCATATGGTCCAGAAGAAACGTTTATTCCGCGATGTGACAAAAAGAAATTCTCTGGGCCTTCTTTTTGACAAGGAAAATCATATTCAAAAATCCATCAATAATATGAATAAAAAATCTGCCCACTTCGCGGGCACATTCTCATCGCGCGCTCTGCGCGCAGCTCGCTTCGCTCGCAAGTTTGAGCGCGCCTAGGGCGCGCGTCTTTCGGATCTCGCGCTTCG
>WSXT02182741.1:0-20944 GCA_011762715.2 Neuroterus valhalla | reverse complement strand
CTGATAGTGTGAAGATTCGATTGAAATAATCATTTTATAACATTTGCTTGGGCTGGAAATTAGGGTGCCCACTTGACGTGATTCGTCTCATAGTAACTAAAGCATTAATATTAGAGTTTCAGTATGATGCAGTTTCTTCTGTAAAACAATCCATAAATAGATTTATGGGAAACAAACTTCTTGTAAGAGGAAAATAAAGCAATAAGTATGAAAATACCTAAAAATCCACTGATCACGTGATCTAAATCTTCATCTATACATTAAAGGAAAAACCGAGCTGAAAATTAAAGCAGTTTCGAAAGCGTTTCATGATATGGTTTTTCCACATTTCTTGGCATAAAAATTCATTTTTTGTAGGCAAAATCTTGCAAAGTCTTACAAGAACAGATTTTGTTATAAGACGATGGATGAATTGGATGAATAGATGAATGTATGAATTGATGTTTTGGGACAATTATGCAAAAAAAACTGCCTTCTGCGCGGTTACATTATCATCGCGCGCCGCGCGCGCAGATCGCAAGTATGACCGTTCCTAGGGCACGTGTCTAACGGATCTTGCGCTTCGCGATCAATAATAAATCACCTCGTGCCACGCTAACCGTCTTTGTAAATCCCTACATTTTTGTGGGTAGAGCATTTGAAACTGAAGAGCAAAACGTTGAAAAATTCAATTTGATCATTTGAGTATTTTAGTATTATCTTCAACCCAAATACGTTAAATGTATATTTTATTACTTTGTGTACCTTGCATCTTCTTTTGTTTCACATAAATCTCAGTTAATTTTTTCCGAAATTATTTTTATGGGTAAAACAATAACTACGCTTATAGATAACGAATTTGTAGCTTATCTTTGAATTCAGTTGCTTAATCTCTTTCATTCGTTGCATCGGTTTTTCAGAAATGAAATGTTTTCATTTTCTGTTTGATTTTTCACGATTAAAACAGAAACTACGCGTTCCTTAAAAAAATGAATGATAACAAATTTGCAGATCTCTTTTTGGGTGAATAACTTTCGTCTATCAAATTTCGTCTCACCTTTCGTCACTTCTTCAATAATGCTATTATTTAATTTTTAACACAATTGTAGATTGTTGAATTTTGTAAGATGGTAATTGACATACTCCAGACTACGATTACCTCAGGTGTAACCTGAACTAATACATAAACAACATCGATCGGAACTGAGAATTTGTAGATCTTATTCTGGCGAAAAACTTTTGTCGTTTTGATTTCTCTTAGCTTGTATCGGGTGTCCAAAGATTCAATTTCTTCATTTTTATTATTGTTTCTTTCTTGAATAAAACAACAACTACTCGCCCTATCAAAAAAATATGTTCACCAAATTTGTGGATCTTATTTGGTTGCACAATTTTTGTTTACTCATTTTGGTCGTACCTTGCATAGTTTGACCGATAAATCAAATTTTATATTTTTTATTATTAGGTGTGGGACCGCAATTTGTATTTTCCGATTCTTCGATAAAATTCGAAGAGTTGTTATGATGACTTTCTAGCACTCTCTAATAGCGGCGTTTTTCTCCTCTTGACTTATTTTCATATCGTGCGTTATTTGTCTTGAAATTCTCATTTTCGTTTCCATTTTTGAATTTTGAAAATGGTATAACTCTGCCAACTTTGTTTCCCTAAAAAAAACTATGAAGAATTATTATTTCACTCATATGGAACAACGGAAAGCCGTACTTAGAAAGTCCGAGTTTGGGAGAAAATGGTCTAAAAATTTCCAAAATGCTTCCCCTCTTCGAGTTTTTATGCAAAAGAACAGGCAGACATACGGACCGCAGGACATACGCCAGGCATACAGACAGAAAGACAGACATGCATACAGACATTCAGACAGACAGACATTCATTCAGAAAGACAAATATGCAGACATACATACAGGCAGATAGACAGATCGATAAACAGAGAGATAGAAATGAATATAGACAGAAAGACAGACAGAAAGACAGACAGAAAGGCAGACTGAAAGACAGAAAAAAAATACAGAAAGGCATACAGGCAGGCAGACAGACATTCAGATAGACAGATATGCATATATACATACAGGAAGACAGATAGGCATACAGAAATATAGATATAAAGACAGACAGAAAAGAAGACTGAAAGACAGAGCGAAATACAGACAGAATGACAGACATACCTGAAGATAGACATACATTAAGATAGATATGCAGACATACAGACAGGCAGACAGACAGATAGACAAACAGAGAGATAGACACAAAGGCAGCCATGAAGACAGACGGAAAGTCAGACAGAAATACATACAGAAAGACAGACATACAGGTAGACAGACAGGCATGCAGCCAGACAGACAGACAGACAGATAGAAAAACAGACAGTAAGACAGACAGCATACAAACAGGTAGACAGACAGGCAGGCACGCACATTTGTAAAAATCTGTTTATCGGGTTTAGGAGGTACTAAAACTTGGGCTTCTGACGAAAAAGGGAGGTTTGTTAAATTTCACACGAATCTAATACCTTCTCCGATGAGAATATAGAAAATTTGTAAATAAGAATTTGATTGGTCATGGTAGAGAGTAATAATACATAATACAGGTTACCATATGTAGCCGAAGCTACTAAACTTTCTGTAAGTATCGAAATTTTCCAAAGTTTGTCGCAACCAACTTCGGGGAAACGAAAAGGAATGACCTTCGAAGTACTCGTATTATATAACCACAAACAGTGCAACAGTAGTTTGAAATAGCGTCGTATATCTTAAGAAAGAAGTTGCAGTATTGATGTCAAGTTGCTTGTTGCTTCCCTTCTTTAACAGTGGCTTTGGAAGGAGCACTCTCGGTATCCACTTGAAGGCGCTATAGGGCCACAACTTCTGATCCAGAAAGTCTCACGGACACTTCCAGAGTGTCAATGTTGAAACGCGGTTTGGTCAGTAGTTAATGGAAGGGAGGCTACAAATTCTATGCGTCTTCAGGAAGCTCGCATAACTCTTTTCCAAGATTGAAATGAGGACACGTCATCACAGAGAAGAGTGCAACTGGGGATGTATTCAATTTACTAGTACGAAAATTGGCAATCTATCAATAGCTCTTGAATTTTATCCACATGTATACAGAAGTTAGCAAAATTTCAAAGCAATGGGCACAGAAGTAAAAAGCAAAGTAAAAAGCATATGAAATCAGAAGCAGGCTTTGGTATATTATTTATTGGCATCTTTATATTCTCGTCGTAATAAGGAGGTACAAGTTTTACGTAAACATCAACTTTGGCAGATTTTACTTAATCTTTACGTTTTATAACTTCCTTAATCCAACAAGAAATGTTTTTCGTTTATCGTTTATCGTTTCCGTCACCGTCGTCGTTGTTGTCAGCGTTGTCTATATACAAGATACCTTATGAAGGACTAATTGGATTTGATTGTGCTTTTTAATAGGTTTTAGGAGCCGATAAAAATTGGAATTCCTTGACCAGACTTCTTTAGTCAAAAGTTTTGGTTTGAGCTACCGCAAAAAATACTGAAAGACCAAAGTTCCAATTTGAGGTCAAACTATGGAAGATACGACAAAAAATGAACTGATGAAAATTTTTCATCAAAAATAGATCAACGAATATTAGGTGAGAATTTCTTAGAAGGTTGAACAGTTTCTTATCAAATCTTGAATAATGTTATTAAAAGCTAGAAATTCCATTTCTGGCTAAACTATAAGAAATAGCGAAATACTGCTCAACCCAAAACTGTTCATCCAAAAAAGTTGTACACATATCTTAGACACAGTTTTTTTTTATAAGTTTGCATAGTTTTGAATCGAATTGTAATTAAAACATAAAAAAAAGAAAATTCCATGTACCAAAAAAACTATAAGGGATATGGAACAATTCTAAAAAAACAAAATTGTTAAAGTTGTCCAATCGTAAGAAATGTAATTGAAGATAAAAATTCGATTTTCCACTCAAACATTACAAGAGACGGAAAACTTTTTACTAACGAAATTCCTTATCTGAAAAAAAATCCATATTTTTTCCTTATAAAACAAATAGTTTCGTTTCAATCAGGGAAAATAATTATACAAACAAGAATTTCAATTTAAAAAATCTGCCCGCTGCGCAGGCACATTCTCATCGCGCGACTCGCGCGTGGCTCGCTTCCCTCTCAAGTTTGAGCGCACCCAGGGAGCGCGTTTTTCGGATCTCGCGCTTCGCGCTCGATGATAATCTCACCTCGCGCTCCGCGCTCGGCCATTGTACCTTCCTACAGTTGTATATAGAGCTTGTGAAACTCAAAAGCGAAATGTCGACTACTTCAATTTGATGAGCATAAATTCTCTTTTGTTAAACCTTCTCCGGCTTTAACGAATACATTCTCATCGCGTGTCTTGTGCTGCGCACTCGATCAAAGTTTCTCCAAAGCGGTAGAGAAGTTTTGCTGCCTAATTTTTTTCACATGTTGTGTAGTTTTTCTAGAAAATAAATTTAATAATTTTTAATTTTATTTTTTACGATTGAAAGAAACACTACGCGTCGAATGGGGAAAATTATAAAAAAATCTACAGATATTTTTCGGGTAAATAACTTTTGTCTATCAGTCTTCTGTGCAAGCTTGTCATTTTTTCGAAAATTTTATTTTCCCATTTTTATAGTGATTTTTTCTGATTGAAATGAATTCATTTTATTGTTTTTTATAAATGAAGCAAAAACTGCTTGTCCTATCAAAAAAGTTATTTTACCAAATTTGTAGATCTTTTTTTGGTGCACAAGTTTAGTTCCTTTATATTCTCCCGTACCTTACATAGTTTGACCAGAAAATAAATTTTTTTTTTGTCATTATTTTTTGTGCGACCCAAATTTGAATTTTCGATTTTTCGAAAAAACTCGAAAAGTTATAAAGATTATCCTGGAGGGCTCCCAAAAAGAAACAATTTTTTATCTTCAAAATTTTTTTTATATCTTGCGTTGTTTGGCTAAAAGTTGTCATTTTCGTTTCTATTTTCGAATTTTGAATATGCCACAACTCTAGCAATTTCGTTTTTATCAACAAAATTATGAGCAAAAATTGGTTCACTTTCTGCCTACTATAAGGAACCATAATAACAATTTTTGAATCTTGGAAAAGAAGTCCAAAAAAATTTTCAAAATGCTCCCCCTTTTTTCATTTTTGATCCCTTATAGCTGGTGAACGAACTCGACTCGTCTTTTTGGTCCCTCAAAATGGGTGCTAAAGCACGACCGAACATGATCATTCTTTCGAAAGTTATCGAGTTAACAGATCTTTTTTCATTTTTTTTGTGCGATAAAAATGGGAATTTTCGATTTTTTGAGAAAATTCAGAAAGTCGTATTCACCATCTTTTAGGGCTCCCAAGAAGAAACATTTTTTTTTGCTGACTTTCTTTTCAAACTTGCGTTATTTCGCTGAAAATTCTCATTTTCTTTTATATCTTTAAATTTTGAAAATCCCACAATTCTGACAATTTTTTTTTATAAAAAAAATCATGAGGATAAATTGTTTCTTTTTTCACCTACTACAAGAAACCGTACTTATAGTTTCTAAGCCTTTGAAGAAAAGTCCAAAAAAATGTTCAAATGCTCCTCCTCTTTGATTTTTCATCCAAAATAGCTGGTTGACGAACTCGTCCTTTCTTCTCCGGTCTTGAAAAAGTGTGCCAAAGCACGATCGAATATGATCATTCTTTCGAAAGTTTTCGTGTATACAAACGAAAAAAAACAACGACAACGACGACAACGTTGTTGGAGATTTCATAAATTCCGCGAATGTCGATTTTCAGATAAAACCAATACCTTCTCATTATGATGAGAATGTAAAAATTACACAAGATACAACAAAATGTGGAATTTCAAAGTTATTAACCGAGGAAAAGCCTTGAAATTGTAGCTGGTAAATTTATTAGAAGGCAGGTAGTACACATTTCTATCGCAGAAAAATGCTATGAAAAAATTAATTGTTTAGAAAAAAATGACACAAGGTGTAATAAAATATAAAACTTAGTAGGAAATCTTTTTTTGTCAATAAATTAACAGGAGGAAGTTTTCGTTCGAACCCTTTCAAAAAATGAATAATTATTATTTTACTAATGTATTTTTGTGAGTAGAAGACAGAATTAATCGAACAAAGATAAGAAACGAAGATCAATATCGCACACACTAACGATCATAGAGTTCAACAAAATAATGCAAATTTTGCGCGTATGACATACTTTAATTGAGTGCTAAGCGTGAGACACTAACAACAAAAAAGATTTAAGCACAGGGAATCCACATTCACCAAATTAAATATGTTAGACTTCAGTTTTGGAAGTTTTATACAAAAAGGTGGAATGAGTACAAACAGAAGTGCGTAGCGCAAATTCGAAACAACTTTGAGCGCAAAGCGGAAGATCAGGAAAAGGGACTGCGTAAGCGGGCTCGAACGCATAGCGTGTATATTTCTTCATTTCTCTTTAAACAATGACCATAGGTCAGAAAAACGGGAAAGCCAGGAAATCCTAATGGTTGATAGAATATTTATTTGAATATTCTTACGAATATCACTCAACCTTTTCCGCATTTTCTTATTCTATAGATTCATGAATCTTCACTGATAAAATTTTTATTCCTTGTGAGTTTCTCTACTTTCCAGTGAAGTAACCTCTGATTTATGGATGATAACTGTCGACTGTTTTCGACATCTTGTGCATTCGTGATGGTCACCAATGCAGACAGGTAATAAAAAAAGATTCTGTTTGAAGAGGAAAGTCGACTGCAGTGCTGGAAAGCAAAGAGAGCGAATAAGGAAGAAATTGAGACTCGCTTGGGCGTCAACAACGACATCGGGGGAAGCCAACTTCTGGGAGCTGCCGGATTGGATTAAAACTCGAAATCGAGTTGTTCTCTCCGTCCGTGCAGAAACCAAATTTACTTCACGAACTTTCCATATCCCTTGTGCCGCATTGACTAGCGCCTGCTAGCAACAAGGCTACCCGATCTTTCGCTGTCCAAACAAATGTCCAAGTTTTCACATCTCGATTCCCAACGTGTTCACTAGTTCACAATTTTCTTTTTTCCCTTTCGCATCTTTTTCCGGGATGGTATCTTTTTTCATTGAGTTCACACCTTTTTCTATAGTCGTTTTCAGCATTCGTACGTTACAAGCTTCTACGTCAGTTCCTCTGCTGTAATAAAAGAGACTCTCTTTCCTCATCTCTATCTCCATTTCGTTTCTGCACTAATTTATTCTCGTTTCATAAATCTTTGCTGGCTCTTATGCATTGGAGGTGTGAAAATGCAATCTCCTGCCTATCAAGTGTCTTCAGGTCGATGTTGCTCTTCTGACGCACTCAAAGAGTCCAAGGTGGAATCATCCATTTAATTGAAAATGAATAGTCGAGTAGAAGATATCGAGCTTCGACGAGAGATGGATATTAATAATCCACGATGTTCTTACTTTATCGCAACTTCATGCTTCACCTGACTTTTATCGGGGATTGTATCTTTAGAGTTTTCTTTAATGTAAGTCCGTATTATGGAGAAATATCTAGCTCAGCAGAATCGATGGATATCTTGATGTAGAAACAACGAATTGTATACATCATCTTGTTATTATGAAAATATGCGTCAGAAGACGAAGTCTGTTGTTATAGCAGAATGGTGTTTTTATGGAAACATTTGAAGGTAATTTACAATTTTACATTCCAATGATGATTTAATCCTGGGCGACCAAAAGTAAAAATGTATTTATTATAAATGACCGACAGCAGCAGCTGGACGTTTATTCTGGTCTCGTCGAAATCGAGTGGACATTAAAGACAGTTGGGAATTTAAACGTGAAATTGATAAAATCAACATTCTTAATGGATATACCATCATATCTCTAGATATCGTTCCTATGTACAGAAATGCATCTTGGAAACTCATTTCAAACTTCATAAATAATAGATGGAAAGAACCTAAACAACACACTTTTCTGAATAAAAAGGACTTTAATGAAACTTTTTTTTTTATACTTAAAATTTTCTTATTGCAAATTCAATAATGTTTTTTACAAAAAAATTTTTGGACTACCAATGGGGTCATCAATTTTAGCAGCTGCCGCAAACATGGTTATAGAAAATATATTGTTTTCCAAAAAATTAAAGAGATAACATTCTTGAAAAATTTAATTGAGAAGATGATAAACTAAAATTAACTATAGAATTAGCAAAAGAAGATGAATTAATTTCTTTGATCTGACACTGAAAATTGGAAATAATAAAATTATAAGTAATTGGTACCGCAAACCAATATGGTCAGGACGTTTTCTGAATTTTGCTCCACATCGCCATGTGAAACTTACCCGATTCCTACCTTACCGACATCCTTTTTTTGCAACAACTCACGTCTACACTGAAATAGATATCGAGTTGATATTTCGAGAAAAGCCTTAGAAAACAATAAACTACGTTTGTAAACAACATTTTTTTCCAAAATTAAAAAAGAAAATTTGTTTGCGAATTTTTTTTTGAAATTTTGAACCAAATGTTGTATACAAACGTAGTTTATTGTTTTCTGAGGCTTTCCCCAAAAAATCAACTCGATATCTATTTAGGTGCAGACGTGAGTTATATAAAAAAAAATCGATAATTTGGGTCACGTGACCCATGTTTAACATGGCCTTGAAGAACGGTATAAGCCTATTATTAAAATGAAAAACGCAAATAAACAAAAAGTAACTTTTGAAAATCAAAACCAAATTATAGTGATACCATATATTCAAGGTTTTGATGAAGTTTTTCTAGAATTTTCAATAAAAGAAAGTAATATGCGAATTGTGTTTTCTTTGAGAATACTTTTGACAACTTTCTTTTTCTAAATTTTAAACATTCAATTGATAAATCCCATACAGTTAATAGTATTTACAGAAGATCATGTTCAAATTGTGATATGACATACATTGGACAATCTTGTAGGCATTTAAGTATCAGAACTGAAGAACAAAGGAAATCTGTAGAAACAATGAAGATAATAAAGCATTAGCAAAACATGTTTTCTCTAAGTCGCATAATTTTGATTTTAATATTGAGAATGTTAAAATTTTAAATATATATCCAAATGAAGATAAAAGATTACGTTAGAAGTTATATATATATAAAGAAAAAAAAATGAAGTAAATCATAGAACTGATATTTAAAATTTAAGTATTGTTTATCACAGTCTAGTTTCGCATATCAAAATTAAAAATTCTCCTATTTTCCCGACTAAGAAACGTATCACATGACATCTTAACTTAACCTTAAAATTCGTCTGCTGTCACAAGTTCTAACCTATAGAGTGGCACGTTTTGTCCGTCCATAAAAATTAATTAAAATGTAACTTTTATAGTTTAAACAATCCTAGTATATTTTCCTAAGGATTGCTGCATTTTTTGCAACATCATTTTAGATTACTTCTCAATAAGATGTCGTTTGATTACAGTTCAAATTAAAAATTTGTATAAAAAGAAACTTTAAAAGGTTATGGTGCCTAGTCATTCAACATGTTCATTTAATAAAGCATTGTTTTAAACTAACAATTATTATCGAAAACTTTTCTCTGGACTCATGGTTTTTTCTTCAACCTTCATTTAATTGGTAAGGTAAATCGTAATATTTATTTCTTACAGCTTGTGAAATCATCGATTCTTATAAATATTCGATGATACTACTTTGTTTAATGACATTCGAGAAATATCGTGTATTATAAATTCAATAATCTTTCGTTAAACAGTAACAAGGCTTGAGAAGGATGCAGATCTGCGTCGAAATGCGTTGCCATTATTAAAACATCCGAAATATATACTGGTTATAAGCCACCGATACTTGTTTAAAATAAAGGGGAAAATTGTACAAATCTAATAGAAAATGCGACATCAAGGTTTTAGACTAACGGTTCACGGTTTCATGATTGCGTAAGGGAGTAATGAGTAAGGGAGTAGATGAGGCGAGTACTCACTTAACCAAACATTAGAGAATATGTAGTTGGGAATTGCAGAAAAGAACTTTACGTTATTTTGGAAGATTTCCGAAAGTGTTCATGACATGCGCCCGAAACACTTTGGTTATATGACCAAATATTTGGCTATATAATTATACGTTGTTGTCTAAGGAACTCAAGAGTCGAGTACGGAGCTGTGTCTGGCCAAACACTTCATTTTCTACTTCCTCCTTTTCCTGTCTACATTCAAATTTGCTTTCGAATAAATTGTTCATATCAGGTCAGACATTTTGAAGTTCCGTGATTGTGTTTAAGTTATAGTTTTATTATAACCATCCCAAAGTAACTATCATTTTATTTTAGAAGATATGCACTTCAAATTCCAACTTTGCGAAGCATATTAAATTTCCGAATAATGTTCCAATTAATGTTTGATTGATTTGAGTAATATCAAATCAGAATAATTCTTTCCTTCGACCGATTATATTCTTGAAGTATTAGTTGTAGAAATTATTTTCTGATTCTTAACTTTCAACGTCTTCCGACAAAAAATATCCCTCTCAAAATGTAGTATTCATATTTTTGAAGTCTCCAAAAACCTTTCGAGACTTCATACTAGTCAATGTGAAGTGCACTCATTTTATCTTCTTACATATTTGACAGGACTTTTCCTATTTTTGACATCACTTCACATTGTGTTCGTTCTTGATGTCTCGATTTGCTTATTCTTCCCTTTTTAATGTATTAAAAACTTATTCTTAAACTCAGATTACACCTCTTGAAAAAGCTACGCAATGCACCGAAACGTAGAGGAATTATGAAAAAGACGAGTTTTCTCTTGATGTAAAAATAAAATCTGAGGATGAAAAAGAAATTTTCGACTCGATTGATTTTTATCTTTTCAGCGATTGACCGTAAGACGAAAATAATTTCTACAACTACTACTCCAATGTTCCAATTATTCTGTGAAAACGTGATCGAAATATCCACCAGGAATTGACGAATTACTTTCTCAGGGAATTTCAAGAAACATAAGAATAATTGATATGTAAAACAACAGACCTAGTCTTTTGGCATTTCAAAAACGAATCAAACTTCGTTGAACGAGTATTTGTAGGCTGCGTGATTTCATCATTATTTATAAAACTTTTGAATTCTGCGATGTTCGAAAGGTGAACTCCTATTTTTATACTTCCGAATTTCGTCTTGAATTTGGTTTTAAATCTCCCTGCTCATTTATTTTATGGATATTCCTTCCGGAAGAAAAGGTTTTAAAAAATTCAGACGTGTAATTAAATGGTAAGATAAATATAACTGATTGAATTCATCAATCTTGAAGCTGCCCTGTCATATAACTTTATGCTCGTAGAATTTTCAACTGTAAATACTCAGCCTTCTGAGACGAGATTACTTTAGAACGTGGTCTTCGTAAATCTCCCCTATGCATCTCAGGATTAAACGGATTTTCTGCCACGCGGAGGTACATCTAACACAAGAAGGGTGTTATTTTGGCCAGGCTTTATTTTATAAGCATACGTTTTCAAAGCTATCTCTTATATCCTAGACTTAAGAGGGCAATGTTCGTCTTATGTGATCTAGATCTTCATCTATTCCGGAAAATATATCTACATGTAGTAAAATTCAGATTATAAAGATCACCTTTATGTTAAATGGAACTGTTTTCACGTATGGAAATATGGAGCTGTTAATTTGTTAATTTGGATTAGCTTTACGAGCATCAAGTTAAAAACAAATTGGCATCAGATTTACCTTGGATAATTTTGCGTGCAAAGTTTTCATAAAATTTCGAAACATTGGAGCTACCATCCATCGAAGAAGACATTACAATAAGAATTGTTTGGAATTCTGATCAAAAGATCTGAAATTTATGAAACCATTCATTTTGAGCGAGTTTCATTAAACAGTTTCGGAAGTGGATTAGACACTTACGTAGACTGCGACGTTAATCCTGTGGATGGGATTTTCTTCCTAATCCTCTATTAAGAGGAGAACTGGGATCGATCTTCTCTCTGAGCCTGCTATTCGCTTTTAAGTGATTTTACCATGTTACATAAACAGCGTTGATCTCTGAATATTTAAAACTTGGATACTGTCGTGATCGAACCCCAAGATTATTTTCCAATCAAAGTATTCCCATAAAGCTACCTAAACGAGAGGAAATATTCATAGAAATTGGGACTCGATCTCAAAACAGAATTTCTTTCACGAAAATAAATTTCTCTGCTACGATGTATGTGTTTATTTTTATTAGTATATATTGGCATGTCTTCCATTTTCTCATGGACCACTTATATAATAGGGTATTCAATCACTGTTGAAGAAACTTCAATTACACTTAAACCTGAAATCTTATTGAATTTTTGAGAAATTTCTAACAGTCTCTTCTTTAATACATTTCCCTCCCAAAAGGTAAACATTTGCATAATCATGGAACTTGTTTTGATATCAAAGAGGTATTGAGAAATTTGTTGAATGTTATTGTTAATGACAAAAAACTTCCAGTTTTAGGAAAAGCAATCATAGTTCTTCGAACCATCAAATGAAAATCTTGATAAAATTTTATTGATCAATTCTACCATTATTTCCATTCCATACGATAAATTATGGTCATATATTCATAGTTGATGTGTTTCCTAATTAATAATAAAGTGTTGATAGTGAGCCAGAAAATTTGATTGATAATCACCAAACTTTAATGATGCACATTTATCACCGAGCAACTTTACGGGGCTTCCCTCGGGCTGCACACAAATAGTGGCATAAAACATTTTTATGTGAAGTTTATTACACTTTTTTGAGAAACAAATTCCCTTGAGTAAATAGGTTTTCTTGGCACTGGATGGTTTTCGAATGAGAAATCCAAGTTTGATTATTTCTACTTTAAGATATGGGAATTTGAGATAGAAAATAATTAAAACAAACTTGGTTGTAAAATAAAGAAATAATTTGATGTTCCCTTGTATGAAGATAAGAAATTTGGAACAAACAATTTATACCCTCTTTTTGAACGCCACACTAATTCAATTTGAAAATATGTTTACACAGAAGAAACTAACAGTAGCCTTACCCTAATTTTGCAGTAAATATTATCTGCAAAAAAATGTACACTAAATGGATCATGATTTATCATTATTCTGACACCTCGGTATTTTTATGCTTTTACCCACGCGTATGAGTAACTTTCGACAGCTCTCGTCAATTTCGGCATAATTGTCTTTATAAAGGAATACTTGGGTCAATCCATTCCCAGATAATTAAAATTATAAAGCTACCTACCGATTTTGGACAAACTTAGTGGAACTTAGTGTTGGATTAGTGAAGTTCTAAAGTGTCTCGTCGTCCCGAATTTCGGAATGACTGACCCATTCTCAACATTGGGCTATTCATCCCGAAAATAATGTATTCAATATTAAGTTTAGCCCTTTTCGGTGGACAAAAATGAGAAAAACCTGGTCTTTGTTATTCTCAGTATTTTTTTCTTTGCTTTATTGTTTCCTTTATTCCTGTCATTTGTCGGCGATAGAAAAACTCGCAAAGGATCTCGCGCGCGTACAAGTGGGGACAGTCGGACCTCCTGATTGGTTTGCAGCTCCTCTCTTCCACTGGAATGCGGCGAAAATCCCCTGCTTGCTAAATCCTAGAAATTCTATATTTCTGGGAAGTCAGCACTGAAGCTAAATATCCGAATCAGTTAACTGCGATAGCCGTTATCATATGGAACATAATCATATATAAAATTCAATTTGAAATACCTAAATTCCTAATACTTCAAGTAAAAGTGTTGCATTTTAAACAAGATATATAAATCTTTAACTGAGTAGTTGAATTTTCCAACGGGAAAAAAGGTTCAACCAATTTATTTAGTTTTACATTGAAAAAGACTAATTCCCATAAAAAATGTCATGGTTGATAATTCAGCAGGACAAGATATTTATTTGAAATGAAAAATAGTTGAACAGGACCGAAAATACAGAATTTTCAACAAAACTGTTAAAGCTTTAATTCAAAACAGAAAAATCGATAACCAAATAGTTGCATTTCAAGGCCACAAAGA
The DNA here is from genome assembly GCA_011762715.2 of Neuroterus valhalla. Classification (NCBI taxonomy): domain Eukaryota; kingdom Metazoa; phylum Arthropoda; class Insecta; order Hymenoptera; family Cynipidae; genus Neuroterus; species Neuroterus valhalla. Next base: position 6,940 of record WSXT02182741.1, on the reverse strand, counting down.
CGAATGTTCTACGGAACTGTTAAATTTTCTCAGATTTCTCAGTCAAAAAAGGACAAAAATTTCCACCATCCGATTCTCGTGAAGGCGGAAGTCACCCCTATGACTGGTCATAGAAAACATGTAGGTCATAAACCCTTTTCCCAAGTTCGGTGGGGGCGGAAGGTCACCACTGTGACTGGTCATAGATATAATGTAGTTCACATACTTGTCCCTCTTCCTAAGTGTGATGGAGACGGAAAGTACCTGGTGTGGCTAGTCATAAAAAATAATGTAGATCGTGTCCCTTCCCCTTTTTCCAAGCTCCCAGTTGAACCGCGGTATAGCACATCTATGGCCACGTCTCACGACCGTGAGATAAGTAACCAAGAATTTTTTTTTCGTTTTCTGAAGTCTCATAAGAGTGACCGTACGTTTCCGTATTGCTGCAATCCAATCGAAGGGGCTTTTTTCTCCAAAGTGGCATGAAAATGTCATTCGACCCCGCTCTCAAAGTGATACAAAATTTTTGTTAGTTTAACAAATTTTTTCTCCAAATATGTATTGGGGTGTGCAACCTAGAATGTGGAATGTCTCTTTGTGTTGTCAATTTTCGTATGAGAATTAAAAATTCACATAGTAATAGTTCTTCCAAAATAATTTGCAGCAAATTGCTTATGTTTGAGTACCCATCAATTTTATTTTCTCTTTATCGACTGAAAAATTATTGGGCATCGAAATATCCATATCGAAGGAAAATGTGCTTTTAGGCGAAAAATTGAATCAAATAAATTGTTTGATATTATGTTTGCTGCTCAGAACGACAATTTCTTCTCATTGTATTCAAAACGCTTATGACTGTAACACTGCCCCTGACAGAAATTTTTATTAAATCCAAGGTCCCAAAGCCATGATGATTTCAAGAGAATCAGGCTGCAGAATTGAAAATCATCTTACTTCCGGAATTTCGGAAATTTCGGGAAATAATTTTAACCATAAATCTTGCTCACCTAACACTTGAGTTTCACAAATTCCCATCAAAATCAGTAGACATCCCCATAACTTCGATATTCTATGAATGGATTCAACCCCTCATCCGATTAGACTGTTTCACCAACCGACAGCCAACTCCATTATACTTCCTACCGACGATAATATTTGTGTTTCATTTATACGAGTGGATAAAAATAAAAAGTTACCAGCAAGGAGATGTATCCTCAGTCCTTTTTGTGTTTCAACATTTAAGGAGAAATCTAACTCTAAAAGAACATTACACTTTTTCTCTGCTTGAACACTACTTTTCATAAAAGAAAATTTCTCTTCTCATTAGTCAAAAAAAAGTTCAGCAATCATTTGTTATTCTGCATGAACAAGAAAGGTTTCGTTATTCAGTTAAACATGAATGAAACTGAATTTTTAGTGAAATAGTTAAATGAAACAAATAATTTGTAGACCTCGCATACAAATAGATGTTGCACAATAGTGTATTGTTTACAACAAAAAATTATGCCAACTAACTATTTGAAATAATATTTTTGCATATATATTTTTTCTGTTAATTTTTTGTCAAAAAACGGAAGCGGAGATATTGATTTCGATTTTTTTCCTTGCGTTTTATGGATGCTATACTATGACTTTCTTTACTAAAATGGTTCGATTGATTCTAGAATTTCCGCGCCACCCTGTTGAATCCTCCAGCTAGGCTTAATTTGATAGAAAATCGAATTTCAATTCAAGAATATTAGGTGGATGTTGAAAATGAATGGGTTAACAAGGGTCATTGTAGATCATTGGATGGGGGCCCGTAGAAATGTTTCCACGCTCATTGAACTTGTGAACCTTATCGGAAGCAGACCAGCTTCAGCGTCCGTTTAGGATCAGATAAATTTGGTTGGCTACACTCTGCCTTCTGTTTAGCATGCTCAACTAGAAGTGTCATCGACGGCGCTTCCGATCGATATCGATTAAGAGCTGCCACCGAAGTTAACTTATTTTCAGACAGATGGGTTTTGAACCTCATGTAATTCTACGACTTAAATGGACAATTGCGATAAACTGCATCCTATTGTTTTGTCGGCTGAAGATCTGCTCTTAACTTTATTAGAGGGAACTTACGGCAGTTTAGAGCGGTAATGGATTCTCGAATAAATTCGTCGGAATCGCTCAACGACAGACGTGTACTGGAGCTAATTCGTAAACTTGCATACTCAAGAAATCAGCTTACATTTGAACCCTTCAAATCAGCTAAAAATAAATTCGTTCTAATCCAGATTTGACAGTGCCGTTTTGTTTGTTCCTGCAGTTTGAATTGTACTATTAATCCCTAATTATACTAAGCCTCATTCTTGAGGGTTATTTAAATGCAGTACCACTATGCTCCGCGATGAGTCATTATAGATTTATAGTAGAGGTTGGAGAATGTCCCTTGTCCATTGATCAGCTCCGCCATCTTTATTTCGTTTCGTTGTACAATGTGTAGTCACATCTCAGAGTTGAAAAAGTATATTTTTATGATATTAAAGTGTGTTCGTCGCAATAAGAATGTCGGAAAAGAAGTCTTAGGAGATGGAGAGGCTGCTCAAAAAAGTTAGAAACCTGGAACGAGAGTTTCGAGGGTGTTCGAGGCATGAAGCCAGATCTAGCCATAGTAAGCGAAAACACAAGGCAGAAAGCAAATTATATTTACAGGATTTTGGGGTAAAGTTTTGGATTTTTTTTTGTAATTGGTATATCGATGGTGTATGCAAAGGAAAAGTCTTCCACGAGGTTTAACGCCAAAATATTAATAAGATCAAAAGTTTTGATCCATTGAAAAAAAGACGAATTCGTTTATAAGCGCTGTAACTCTGAAACTATTGATCGGATCGAGACGTTTTTTTTTTTGGAAATACGCGGGAAAACTTGTACTTTAATTGCATGCAAACGATGAACCAAGTTATTGATTTGTTAAAAAGTTATGAACGTTTAAAATAAACATTTGCGATTTTCACCAAAAGGGGCACGTTTTATTTGAAAAATTCTAATTGCAATCGATTCCTTGAACAATTCCGCATAAGAATCGGCCTTAAAAAATTTTTAATTTCGATTAGTGAATGTGCAGTGAGCGTACAAACAAAGCGTGGAGTGTATTTAGACATATTGTGCTTGCGACGCGACTTGTTATCTCCATGGTAACGGCTTGTCGGAACGTGTTACCCTCAAGCGCGCTGTGCCGCAATTGTTTGTACGCTCACTGCACATTCCCTAATCGAAGGTAAAAAATTTTCAAGACGGATTCTTATGCAAAATTGTTCAAGGAATCGATTCCCGCGTATTTAAAAAAAATACGTCTCGATCCAGGCGCGTAGCCAGGGGGTTTGAGGCCCCCCCCCCCGAAAAATTTTTCTGGCTACGCGCCTGTCTCGATCCGATCAATGGGTTTCGAGTTACAACGCTTATAAAAAAAATTTTCCTTTTTTTTAATGGATCAGAACCTTTGATCTAATTAGTATTTTGGCGTTAAACCTCGTGGAAGACTTTTTCTTCACATACACTATCGATGTACCAATTATAAAAAAATTCAAAACTTCCCAGGATGAACTACGTCTCCAAAGGCTAGAACAAGCCCCAGAGCAATTGCGCCAGGAGTCGATAGAGTGCAGGACACAGCAGGATTTGGGAACAGAATCGTCCGACGTACTCAAGGCGTCAACAGCGCAGATATTAGAGGTAAGCGCTACGGGAGGTAGAATAAAATTTTTAGAGGGGCCTGTTCGAACCTCACTGAAGATAGGTCTATTTTGGATTGCAAAATATGTTATGAAATTCAACTTTTCAAACAAATCAACCGACCTAGCAAACCACGATCAGACTTTTTTCCGCCTCATGAAACTAAGAGATATAAGCTTGCTTTTCAGAAACTATTTAAGGGGTTAGGCCACCCTAGAAAAACCAATTTTTATTTTTTTATTTAAAATGGTCCCTCAGGGCCTCAAAAATGATGTCCCAAAATATTGTGGCCGGGAAAAACCTTTAATACTCGATTTTCGAGTCTAGACGGGTTTAGAATTGTTGAATTTGAAAAGGACGCTAGTCGACAAACACTCGTTTTTCTCGATACTTCTGTGAATTTTAATTTCTTTTTCCTGTGAAAATATTTATTTGTTTTCACAATGAGAGATAAAGTGGTGTACAGTGAGAAGAAAGGAAGAGAAACATCGTTTTGTCACATTAGGAGACCAACTTCAAACGCGTTTATCTCAATACTGCATTTTTTAAGCTGACCGGACTCATAACTCAGACAATTTTTAACTGATTGACTTCAAATTTTAGATGTATCTCGAAAAATACATTGTCTATGGAAGTAGGTAGGATTTTTTTTCTATACTGCATAGTTTTTTTATAATGAACAATTATTTGACGTTTTTCAGGCGAGTTTTTTCACTTTCCAGTTTAGAAGTGCGCCATTTGGCCAAAAAACAATAAATCACAAAAATCCTACGTACTTCTATAGCATTTATCATACATAATCAAAAAAATCCATTGGCTCGATATGATTTCGGAAATTACGGGAGCTGTTAGTCTGGCCGTGGGCCCTGAAAAAAACGAGACGTCATCGCAAAAACGCTGCACAGACGCCATTTTGGAATAAATCGCTCTAAAAAAGTTATCGTAAGCAGTTGCTGATGTGCATGATAAAATCCTGATTTTTTATTCTCGATCCATCTTGTAGTTTTTCTGCGAAAAATTCCCAAAAAAGCCTATTTTTTCGGCCTTTAGGGTGGCCTAGCCCCTCAAAAAAGAAGTAGTTGAAAAATGCAGTCCCACAGAGGATCAGTTTCTTTCCCTCTTTTCCTCATAACTAAGAGGGACGGTTCAAATACACCCACTCTCAATCTTAGAAGGCTTAATAAATCCGTAAGAGCGCCGCATTTCAAACTGAAGACATAATGACGGCTAGAAAATTACTTACACTCGGGATGTTTATGGCTAGTTAAGATCAGAAAGACGTGAGTCCCCCAGCTCAAATTCATGAGGAGAGCAGAAAATATCTACTTTTGCTTCTTTTGGATGAAATTGATGAATTCATATGTTCGCCTTTAGGTCTCTGCGTTATCTCATTCGTATTCACTAAGGTTATGAAACCAGTGATACATTGCTTAAAAGAAAGAGAACGGCTATCTTGCTTATAAATTGACGATTCACTATGTTTTGGCAGGGATTATAACGAATGTCCGAAAAACGCGGGAGAATGAATCAAATTTTCAACGACTCTGGGCAACAGCAATAGCGTACGTCAACGATATGAGTGGCACACATGCATGAGGCCTCAATAACGTAGCACTAGCAAAACCTGGATAAAAAATAGGACACTAGAAAGACAACTTTCCTTAAAATTACTTGGCATTCCGGTTGATCCCTAATTGACTTGTTTGCGACAAAGAACAATAAGAAACACAAACTATACGCTCGTGGCTTAGAGATCCTGGAACACAACTGATAGAAGCTTTCGCACCTAACGGGGCTCAATTGCATTTTGCGCGTTCCGAAGCTTGGGATGATTTCAAAGGTGAATTTCTATAAGGTCAAATTAACTTAATACCTTTATTGTAAACATTTTTGCATATATATATATAATTTGATAATCATTATTTTAACTTTACCACTCTATTTTATTGCAGTATATTGTTGAAATATTACATGAATATAAAAATGATAATAATGCTTAATTTGGATTTTGATATTCTGATGAGTATGGGACACTTATTGGCTAAAAATGTAAAGTGTCAGCCATGCTTTATGAGAGATATACTATATTCTTATGATTTCAATAAGTAATAAAGCTGTGAGTAATTGTCGTTACAGTTAGAATATTTAAATCTTACAATATCATTATAATTATTTTTAAATGATTTGTATGTTTCATAATGGTGCATATTTATGATTGTCAATAGCAAAGTAGTCAAGCGTTCACATATCAATCTTTAAAATCTTTTCTATTGCTCTTCACACGACAAATAAAGTATAACTGTGTTGAATTTGTTTCGGTTTGTTTAAACTGTGATTCTAATTAAATACAGTAAAAAGTAAATAACACAGTTGCTACTTGTGATTACAGTTTGATAACTCTCGTTATTATGAATTTTATAAGATTCTCAAAGGTTCTTATAGGCAAGTTATGAAACTCTTATAAGATTTCAAAAATTTCATAAGGGCCTTCTACAATTTTTGGAAAATCTTGTATGTCGCTCTTATAAGATTTAAAAAAACTTAGAAGAAATTCTAATGTCTTTTGGGTTTTTGGAAATTTGGAAGCGGGAATTATAAGTTTGTCGATAACTTATAAAGCTTACTAATGGTAATAAGATTTCAGAAAACTTGCGAGAATTTCATATGCTGCCTCATAAGAATCTGACGAATCTCAAATGAAATTTCGCGAATATTATAAAATTTTTTTGGAATCTTATAAGATTTAGAATAACAAGGAAAACTGCGGAAAGTTGTAAAAAAGTGACGTAAAAGTTGTATACCAACAATTTTATAAGAAGCAAAAACATTTCAACTTTGGGGAAATTTGTTTGTGTTTTGCAAAATTTTTCGATGTTTTCAAATCTCGAAAAACCTTTCAAAATGTGATTAATTGTTCATCTTCCATTGTATGATAAAATTATACACAAAAACACCAGAACTTAGCAAGCGAGTAAATGATCAAATTACATCTGATAAATTATATTTAAAAATGGCTACTATATTTTTCATTAAAAATTAAATGTTCGCGAGCTCCGACATGCTTACAAATTTTTTCGGTTTTTTGTTAATATCAAATTTTGTTACTCTTAAATAAGTTCTGGGAATTCTGAGACTAATTTCAATAGTGAAAAAATTTCAAATTTTCAACCATTTTTCGTGTATACCTAAAGCTTTTCGAAATCATACGCAAAAATACAAAGTTCCTTTGATGACTATTGAAATTTTCCCAATTGCT
>WSXT02182730.1:0-20945 GCA_011762715.2 Neuroterus valhalla | reverse complement strand
GGCATGTTTTTCGACCCGCTGAATCCGAATTTCAAGTCAGTTTAGGCCGTACACCCTCCAATTTCGAATAAATTGCACTAAACCGTAAGAAATAGCAAAAATGGGATGTTTTAGTTACTCTAAATAATTTGTGGATCTAGGGCACCATAACTTTCATGTATTTTGAACCGTTGAATATTACTTTTGAGTGCACTTAGATCATAAGCCGTTTTGAATCTAAGAAAATTGTAAAAAACCCACAAAAATTATATAAAACCCATAAAAATTGCATAAATCGCAAAAAATTGAGATTATCTTGATAAAAAAAGTTTTTTAGACTCGGATCGAAGCAGATTTTCATGTAATTTAATCTGCCTTATCTGAATCTGCAATGCATTTGGCCTATATTCCCTCAAAAACTCAAAAAAATGGCACAAAACCGATAAAATAGCAAAAAAACGTGGGTGGAGTTCCGAAAGCGCTACCTTCGATTAATTTGAAACTCTGTATATCTATGTATTTCGACGCGCTGATCACGAAAATGATGGTGAAAATACCCGTAAATTTGATTTTCATGGTGGAAACCATGAAAAACCGATCAAAATTATGTTTCTTTACGTTCATCTCAGCGGATAGTGAAAATTTGTAAAAAAGCTTCAGATAAAAGTTTTAGATCCTTTAAAAAGACATATTTTATATTCAATATGTTTTTACCAAGCGATTGACGGTTTCCGATAAAACTGATAAAATAGCAAAAAAACTCTGCACTTCGTACCAACATTTTTCCTCATTTTCTCGAAAACCGTCAATCGCTTGTTAAAAACATATTGAACATAAAATATGCAATTTTACAGGATCTACGACTTTTGTCTGAAGCGCTTTTATAAATTTTCACTATTTGCTGATATGAACGTAGAGAAACATGATTTTGATGGGTTTTTCATAGGTTTCACCATTAAAATAAATTTGCGGGTATTTTCACTATCATTTTCGTGATCAGCGCGTCAAAATACATAGATAAACAGAGTTTCTAATTAATCGAAGGTAAGCGCTCTTCGGAACTCCACTCACGTTTTTTGCTATTTCATGGGTTTTCTGCCATTTTTTTTAGTGTTTGAGTGAATATAGGCCAAATACATTGCAGATTCGGATTAAGCAGATTAAATTGCATGAAAATCTCCTTCGACCTGAATCTACAAAATTGTTTTTATTAAGATAATCCCAATTTTTTGCGATTTTGGCCATTTTTTTCGGATTTATACAATTTTCGTGGGTTTTTACAGTTTTCTTGGATTCAAACGGCTTATGATCTAAATGCACTTGAAACTAGTATTCAACGGTTCAAAATACATAAAAATTATGCTTGTTCTTGATCCAAAAATTATTTATAGTAACTAAAACATCCAATTTTCGCTTTTTCTTACGGTTTTTTCGCAATTTATTCGAAATTGGAGGGTGTACGGCCTAAATTGACTTGAAATTCGGATTCAGCGGGTCGAAAAACATGCCCGTAGATAGGTCTGGTCCGGTGTACAGAGAACTTGTTTTTTTTTTGTGTGCCGGTGTTATTTTAAATTCCTCTCTCTTAAATCCGAGTTATAATTATATTATAATTATAATTATAAAAGCTATAATTATTTTCTGAAATTCCCTGTCCCAAATCAGTCAAATAAGGAAAAGCAAATAAAACGTGATAAACACATTTTTTTGAAAAAATTAAGATAATTATTCTTTCCGTAGGTTTCGGCCTATCATCAATTCGATTATCAAATTTGAGTCAGCTGAAAAAATTTCACAGAGCAACAAATTTGCGAAATTCCTGCATTCTTCAAATCAAATAATAAGATTTCTTTCTGAATCATAAAAAGAAAGTGGTGATTTCTTGTATTTTTTCCTTAGAATTTTCAATAGTCTAGGTTGAGTCAAGTAAATTCCCAGTTTTCAATTAAATTCCCGGTCAATTCCCGATTTTTTCCCGGTCAATAAGATTCCCAATCTTTCCCGGTTTCTCGGTCAAGACGCTACCCTGCAAAAGAATCTACATAAAAAGCTTCGAATTTCAATTTGAATAGTTTCAGATTGTACAATTTCAAAGTGAAAGCCTTAGTACTTGAAATTTTGAATATAGATGTAGAAAGACGATTTGAAACTAAAATCGTTTAAAATGGCATCACTTGAGATTGAGTCTCAATTTTAATATTGAAGCATCTATTCCGTAGCTGTTTAACTTGGATTGTTAACTCTGAAGAAGAACTTGCCAACAAGAAATAAAAATTTCAAAGAAAAAGATAATTTCGTGCCAAAAAATCGATTTTTTCAACAAAATATAAGAGTTTTAAGCGAAATAATTGAATTTTCAATTCAAACAAGAAGAGTAACTTTCGGAGAAAAGGATAATTTTAAACCAAAAATCAATTTTTCAACGGAATATGTGACTTTTCAACAAAGGAAATGAATTCTGAAAGAAATAGTTTAATTTTTAAATTCAAAAATCAATGTTCAACTAAATACTTGAATCTTCACTAAGAATAGATAAATTGATTTTCAACAGAGTAGTCACATTTTCAATCAGAGATGGATTTTATATTAAAATAATGCACCTTCAACGAAATGGTGTATTTATTTCCAACAAAAGATATTTTAATTTTCAACCAAGTAGTTGATTTTTCAACTAAAACAGGACGAATTCGCAATGAACAATGTGAGCAAGTTTTCTATTATAATATAGAAATATTTCTCATTCGAAATACTACTCATCCAACTCTAAAAACTGTTTGAGGTACTTCCTTCATTTAAAATTATGAAGAGGGGACTTTCAAATTTTGCCGAATTTTAAATTGGAAGAGCAATTTTCTGAATCTCCTCTTTTCTCAATTTGAATACTTGAAGTATTCGACCTCCCTGTCTCAAGTCAGATGAATGAGGAGGAAGCAAATAGAACATGAAAAAAAAATACTTTTTTTTTCTTAATTGAGAAAATGATTCGTCCTATATGTTTGGGCTATCATCAATTCCATTATACAAACTTCGGTCAGCTGAATAAATCCTAGAAAGTAATAAATGTGGAAAAGGTTTTTTTATAGTGGAAAAAATTCAAATTCTTGCTCTCATAAAGTATGCAGATATATTAAAAAATTTTCAGAATGAGACTAAAGGAACGTTACATTCTCCAAATCAAATGAGATATCTTTTCAATTCATAGAAAGAAAGCGGTCATTTCTCGTGTTTTCACGGAAAAATTTTTTAATTGTCTAGGTTGAGTCAAGAAAATTCCCGATTTTTAAACAAATTCCCGGTCATTTCCCGGTTTTTCCGGTTTAATGAAATTCCCGGTCCTTCTCGGTTTCCCGGTCAAGTCGCCACCCTGGATTTGAATCTCTTCGAAATAGAATTTGTTAGAGAAATCAACTCTGACACATGTTTTCCTAATTTTTTTTAGAAAGATGCGGAAGATGGAATCACGTAGACAAATCTTACATAGAAAATTATAGTTTCACTGAATTATAGTGAATTTGTTGAATCCTATCAACCTCAATAATACTCAGAACATCACTTTCTAAGTAGAAGGTCAGACTCTATTGACCTTTCCCTTTAGTATATTTGAAGCTCCTTCCGAATTTCGATACGTAAATTTCGAATGCAAATAACTACACAGGCCTGCCTGCAGTTTAAAATTTTTGTTTTGTGGCCTAAGGAAGAAGAGTGTTTTTTCTAATAATTTTTTGCATTATAAATCTGAACATGCATGTACAAATTTTCCATCACGTAAGCTTAAAAAAAGAATGTGGATAAATCCACCAGGAAAAACATATTTTTGCTATTTTTATAAATTCATAGCACAACAACCAATTATGCGAGAGACTTCCGAAAGGATTCAAAATAAAGCTGAACTTTTGCACCCTACTTCTTATATTCCAGACATATTCCAGTCGCATACATTTTTTTCATATAATCAAATTACTATTAAATATATTTTTATATACATTTTCGAGCTACTTTAACCTAAATATTTATTGGAAGCTATCATTTCTATATTCACGTCCGAGAATTTCAGATAAGAAATTTCGAAAAAATCAAAACTTTACGCTCAAACCAGATGAATGATTTTTTTCAAGGGGCAAAAAATCTACCTTAGCCCAAGTATGAACCAGGAACGTCACTAAACATGAGTGGAACGTTATCCATGACACACATCTATCTACAAACTACTTATTTATGAATCTATTGATCTCTCTTTAAATTTATTGAATAAAAATAAGAACTATACCTCTAAATTGGCAGGCATGTCCTACTACAGCACTAGGTACGTCAGTAACTTGGATGAGATTGCTGTTGTAAACTTTGGCGACAAGAGGTCCTGCCGGTAGCTTTTGTCCCGCGATGCTTACTTCCACCAGGTGGCTTCCAACCTCGATCGGAGTGAACTCAACGCGAAACTCTCCAGTCCGCCCTGGCTCTTCGTCAATTCGTGCAGTAATATGTCGCTTTGATGGCGCTGAAATTATACATTTTGGAATAAAATTTTTGTTCTCTAAAATCTGTGTTTTAAATAAATTAAAAAAATTGAATAGTGGAGAGGACCGGGGCAAGACGTGACACGGAGTTAAGAAGGAGCACCTGATTTTCTCTTTAATTTATATGGTTTTGAGTAACGGATTTTTTACGGATAGATAGAAGAACTGGTACTTGAGAGCTGCACATTAGTTCTTCTACCTATCCCTAAAAATAACAGTTCTAAAAATGATATAACTTGAGAGAAAATTAAATGTTCCGTCTTACCCCGGTGTGCCACCCAGCCCCCCTCTACCCAAGGTGACAAACGTGACATGTTGAACATTCGAATCTTACCAAACAAAATATATACTTTTTAACTTGGTTATTTGAATCTTGAGAATCTAGTTCCAAACTGATAAATCAGGGTGGCGATTCCGCGGACGTTTTCAAATTTCCGGTCATTTCCCGGTTAAGTTTTTCAATTTTCCCGATCAACTTGAAGTAAAATATTAATATTTGTCGCAAAACGAAAACATTTATGACGTTATTATAAACATCCGTCAACACAACAGATAAAAAATTCCAAAATAAATAAATTTTGAAGAGAATATCCAAATTTCCAACAAAAAAATATCATTTCTTTTACGAGAATGGGAAAAGTTCAACTTATAATTGAAAACATCAATTTACGATGATAAAAAAAAAAACAAATTTCCAACCAAATAATTCATTTTTCAAACGAGAAAACGAATTTTCAAATAAAAAGATAAATATTTAACTGGAGCACTTCAATTTTCAACCATGAAGGTTAATATTCAAGCATGAAGATTAATTTCCAAGTAGGAAGAATAATTTTCCAAGAAAAAATACAACGTTTCAACAAAATAGTCGAATTTCGAACTCAAAAAAATAACCGTTCAAACTACAATTGGAACACTAAAATTTATAGTTTAAAAACCCAATTTCAAACCAAGCATAAGAGTTTTAGGCTAGTACAAAGAATCTTCAACTGAAGGAGTTTAGTTTTCAAAAAGATGAATTAACTTTTGCTGGAAAAGAAAAATTGTCAACGAAAATTTGAGTACTCAAATTTTGAATTGAAAAAAATGGATGTTAAACTGGACACTTGAATTTTTAACTGAAACTATGGAATTTTCAATTGGAATAAGTAAAATTTTCAGTTAGAAAAAAATACTTATAAGAGAAAAAACGACTTTGAACAACCAAAAAAACTAACTTTCAAACAAATTATTACATTATTCTACAAAATGATGAAGAATCACATAAAATTTTAAATATTCAACTAAAGAAGTTGAATTTTAGACCAGAAAGACGAATTTTCAACTGAATTAATGAACTTCCAACTAGAATAGAATAATTTTTGACAAAAAAAATAATTTTCATCCAAAAATACAATTTTTCGACGAATTGGTGGAAATTTGAACTATGAAAAGGAAAATTTCCAAACAAAAATGAAAAAGTGACAATTTTTGCTTGAAAATTAATTTTAAACGAAACATACGATTTTTCAACCAGATGAATGTTCGATTAAAATGAAAAATGTTTGACTGAATAACATGAATTGTTAACCGTAAAGAAGAATTTTTTAAGAATAATATTAACTTTCGAATAAAAAGATACTGTTCCACCAGAAAATCGCCTTTTTAACAAAATATGTGAATTTTCAACGAAATAATTGAATTTCCAATTAAAAAAGACGAATTTTCACTGAATTGCCGGATTTTGAACAAAAAAAGATCAACTCTCCACTTACAATGAAACCGTTGAATTTCGCAATTGAAGAAATCGATTTTTAACCAAGCTGATGAATTTTCAGGTATAATGATGAATCTTCAAATGGATAGATGTATTTCAAGCAAAAAGATGAATTTTTGACTACGAAGATTAATTTTCTACAAAAAAGGAAAATATTCCTTCAAGTGCATAAATTCTCAATGAAACATTTATATTTTCAAATTCAAAAATCAATTTTCAACCTAATACTTGAATTTCCACCAAAAAAAAAAAAATATGAACTGATTTTTAACAATGTAGTTACAACTCTAACCAGAGGTGGATTTTGAATCGAAATAATTTAACTTCAACATAAAAATTTAACTCTCAGCAAACAACTTTCAATTTTAAAAAAGCGGTTGATTTTTTAACTCAAAAAGGATGATTTTGCATGCACGAAAATTCCCTGTTCCAAGTGAAATAATGTTCCTTCACTGAAACCTCCTGTCCTAAAAAAAAAATATTATTTTCTGGAATTCCTTGTCCCAAGTCAGATGAATGAGGAAAAGCAAGAAATAACACGCGATAAAAACATTTTTTTGAAAAAATGAAGATCATGATTCTTTTTGTAGGTTTGGGCTGTCATCAATTCGATTATCAAATTTAAGTCAGCTAAAGAAATCTCACAGAGCAACACATTTTCAAAACGTTTTTCTCATAATGAAAAAAATATGAATTCTTCCTCTCATAAAGTATAGATGTATTCAAATCTTTTGATAATCACATTAAAGGAACGTTACATTCTTAAAATCAAATGATAAGATATTTTTTTGATTCATAAAAAGAAAGCAATCATTTCTCGTACTTTTTTGTAGAATTTTTGATAGTCTAGGTTGAGTCAAAAAAATTTCCGGGTTTTCAATTGAATTTCCGGTTTTTCCCCGGTCAACAAAAATTCCCAGTCATTTTCCGGTTCCCGGTCAAATCACCACCCTGAATATATTTCCGGATTAGTAACAGAAGACCGAACAAAACAGTGCCAATTTAGAAATGAATTGATGTTTCTCAAATTAATATTGGTAGCACTGGTAGTATTTGAAATAATAATTTTGATGGTAATTTGATCTTTTTCCATCATGTCTTGAAGAAAAAACATCATAGAGGAAGGAAAAATCAGTTTATAAATTATTTTTTCAAATACCGCCAGTGGTACCAAACTTCCAACTTGTTTAGTAAGAATTTAGGCGCCTGTAAAACGGCACAGAAGTGACGTGTGTTCACAACAACTGTGTACTTTTATTGTTTGCTAATAATCCTGTCAATTAGAAACAATTTTTACCTTATTTCTTTACAAACTACATGTTCTCAGTTAGAATATTTTTATTTCAATATTGTGAAATTTCAAGTATCTCTGCATTCCAGCTCTGATTTTAAACAACACAAATAGGTTACGGATCACAATTTTCAACACGTTGCATTGTGACTATGTACTAAGGGATCTCTCAGTCATCTTACATTAAATCTTGTGCAATCATAGTGCTTGGAATTAACAACTTCTCAGTTACGAACACTCAAATCAGTTCATGTTTCCACATCTTGTCGTAAGATTTCGATTAAAACCTTCTCAATTTATAAGACTTCCGAATTGCTTAAAAGTAATTCCCTACTTTCCGAAGATCTGAGAGCAGCAGGAAACTACTTCTAAGCAATTTGCAAGACGTTTGTGTTTACATCTCGGAGAGAGTAAAAGAATATCGTTAAAGGTACGACATTTTAAAAGAAGGTGAAGAGGAAATGTTGTAGCATTTCAATTCTAAATTATATTTATTTGAGGATCAATCCTTTTTTAGAAAGCTCAAGATTCTAAAGCACGTAACTATGAATTTGACATGGAAACATTGTAATTTCACATTAAAATACTGGCAGCAAATTTCTTTTTGAAATTCTCCCTTCCTTCCGTCAAGGATAATTGAAATTCCATACCAAAAAGACATGCACTTTTTAGATTTGGTGAATTATCATGTTTAATTTTCATATTTTCTTCCTTTATAAGTTACATTAAATTGATGAAATTGAACTGTTACGCAGACGGATTTTCTCAAGATGGATCGTAACTCAAAACAAGCTTAAAAGCTCTAGGGCGCTCAGGGTTTTCCTCGAAAACTTTAGAAGGGGGGATCAATTTTATTCTTCCGTCGGTTCAATAAGTCATTCATAAAATGAGATTTAATCTCAGTTCGGAATGCTGAAATTTCATTTTGTTTGAAATTATCCAGCTAATTATATTTTACGATCCAGAAAAATAAGAAAATAAATAAATAAAAGATTAAATTTTCAAATATTTAGATGGATATTACGAAATTGACGAAGATTATCAAAGACTATTCAAAATCAAAATAATCATGTTCGATTGAAGGTTCATAGTACTAAAATAGATAATTTATTGATACAGAAATTAACCGTAGATTGATTTATTGTCCCCTGAAATGTGGTGAAATATAGAAATTGTCCACATCAGCTCTTACGGATGTTTGACAATGCTTCCGCTAATTATTTATGAGAATAAGCGAAGAAAAAATATTTCTATAGTTATATGAATTTTTAACTAGTCTGAATAGTTTTTTTGTAAAGATATTAATCATTTGCTTTTCAGATATAGTGCGACCAATCATTGTGTTTTTGCTTTATCCCGGATTACACTTGATAGTCCATCTATTTACCGATAAACGTTAAATTACGCCCATATACGAAGCCGAAGCGTCTGATGGAAATCTAAATATTCTTCATCATTCATGAACCCTGGAGCCAAATAACCAGAAAAGCAGTATTATTACTACCAGGAATAAATCATGAGGTTGGAAATAGACCTCCGCGTATCTTTAATCACTTAATTCAAATAGACTCCAAAACTTTACAGTGAAATACGTCGTAACTAGCAAGGAAAAAATTTTTTACGAGAGGATACTCCCAACCTCAACCAGTTTTCGATTAGATTCCTCATCTATACATACAGTTTACGGTGGTCCAAAAACTTTTTTTTCCATTTTTTTGCAAAACGCCCGGAAATTCGTTCGAATCCACAAAAAAATAAATGCATTTTTTGAAAAAAAAAATATATATATTTAGAGGTGGTGCAAGCCCCATGAAGTTCAACACGTATTTACCATCAGAAAAAAAGACGTTTTTGTAAATTTTATTCAGAATTCCCAATATTAGGTGAATCGAGTTCGAAACTCAAATATTACCCCCATAAGTCTGTTTTATAGGGTCCCGAAAAACCCCCAGAAGTGAAAAATGGGTTTTTTGAGTTTTTGGCGCCAATCATGATTTTTTTGCGGTTTTGTTAACGCAGATTGTTTCAAATACATGCAATGCTACTTTATACTGATGATCAGATGTTTATTTTGATTGTTTAAATAATTTATTATTGTTTTTAGCAACTATCTCTTAGAAAAGGGTTAGAAATAATCGTTTGAACAATTTTTTATCAATTATAACAATATTCTCTTAGAATGATGCTACAAAGTTGCATTTTTTTCTGAAATTTTCAAGTTTTTGTCCACTTTTCACTTAAAGTAAGTAATTATTTTATTCAATTTAGCAAAAATAATTGTTCAAACTATTTATTACTGATTTTAGGAACTTTCTCTCAGAAAAGGGTTAGAAAGTCAAGGTTTCTTCTGCATTTTTCAACTTATTTTCAGCGTTTCAATTAAAGCGAGGTAATAATAAATGAAGTCGACAAAAATAATTGTTTAAACAATTTATCATCATTGCTAATAATATTTCCTTTGCCTAATGATAGAAACTTGCGGTTTATGGCTTTCTTCTCTTAGATTAGTGTTAAAGAATTGCAGTTTTTTTTTAACTCTTAAGCTTTTTGTCCAATTTTCTTTTAGTGGGGTAATAATTAATGCAAACCTATAAGCATGGCCATTCAAACAATTTATTATTATTCATAACCATTTTTCCGGAAATGTTTAACTTTGCACTGAATGGAATTTGAAATAAATTCAATTAACATGAATTAGATTGAATTGATTTATTTCTAGGTGTAATTAGATTGTTTTTTATTAAAAATAATTTTTTTTTTCAATATCAACTATTATATTTTCTATCAAAAATTTATATTTTTAGGTCGAAAATTCAACTCTTTGGTTGAAAGTTGAACTCCTTTCTTGAAAATTCAATTTTTGCGTTGAAGATCCATGATTTTAGTAGAAAATTAGAAACTCAAATTTCACTGCATGTAATCAGCTTTTTTGTTTCAATTAATTTTTTTCTAAACATTGGGAAAAGGAAAAAAAAATTTACCCAAAACAATACAATACTATTCAAAATATGATTCTCTCTAATGTTTATTTATTATTTGTTCACAACAAAAAAAGGTAAAACAATGTTGAATATTTCAGAAAGAATCGCAACTTTTTAGCAGTAATCTAAGGAAAGATAGTCATAAACAATGAGAAGTTGTTTAAACGACTTTTTTTGTTGAATTAAATCAAATATTAACTCACTTCAAGTCAAAAGTGGCCAAAAAGTTAAAAATTTCAGAAAAACCCGTAAGTTTCTATCCTTAAGCAAAGAAAATATTATTTGCAATGATAAAAATTCGTTTGAACAATTATTTTTCTTACATAAACTAATTATCACTTTAATCTGATGGAAAAGTGATGAAAAGTGAAAAATTTCAGGAAAAAACCCCAACTATGTAGTATTCATCTAGAAGAAATAGCTATAAACATTCACAATTTGTCTAAACAATTATTTTTGATAAATAAAATAAAATGATTTCTTACTTCAAGTGAAAAGTGAACAAAAAGTTGGAAATTTCAGGAAGAACCGCAACTTTGTAGCATTATTCTAGAAGAATATTGTTATAATTAATAACGAATTGTTTAAACAAACCTTTTTGTTAACTATAATTGATTATTACCTCGCTTTAACTAAAGCGTTGAAAATAAGTTGAGAAATTAAGAAAAGAACTTTGAATTTCTAACCCTTTCCAAGAGAAAGCTGCTAAAAACAGTAATAAATTGATAAAACAATTTGAATAAACATCAAATTATCAGTATAAAGTAGTATCCCAAGTATTTGTAAGATTGTGTGTTAAAATAACCGCAAAAAAATCATAATGTCCGCCAAGAACTCGAAAAACAAATTTTTTCACGTATGGGGGTTTTTTGGGACCCTATAAAACAGACTTATGGCGGTGATATTTGAAAAGTGATATTTTATTCACGTTCTGTGACTGATTGGGAAGAGAAATGGTGAATATTGAACTCGATTCACCTAATATTGAGAATCTTGAATTAAATTCACAAAAACGTCTTTTAATCTTATGGGAAGTACGTGTTAAACTTCATGGGGCTTGCGCCACCTCTAAATATTTTTCTTTGAAAAAAATGTGTTTATTTCCTTGAAGATTCGAATAAATTTTTCGGGCATTTTGCATTAAAATTCGAAAAAAAATTTCTAATGCATTTTTGGACCACGCTTATATAATACAACCGATTTTACTTATTACATTCAATCTGGCTGCCCGCTAGCCTAGATTATCAATAACGTGGCGCAGATGAAAACGCTTCACCCCGCACTCTATAATTAGTACTTTTATTTATATTTTTTGTTATAAAAGCCAAATTAAACGAAGTAAACAATCATAGAGGAATGGGGGGGGGGGGGGCAGTAAAGAAATTAATTTTTCTACTCGAAGAATGAAATAGTTATTTGGTCCCTAAATGCAAGCGCGTGCCGATGAAGCCGAGTGTGGGGTTGGCCGTATACCCTTTTATTTACTGCGATCCATCAACCGTTTCATGGAGAGCAAAACGTGAACTCCCCTCAGTGATAAGCACAAGATTTATTAATATTATTTCATTTATGTCAAGTGTTATTCGACAAAGTTAGGAACTTTCTAGATAAAGCTGTTTGAATATAAGATGCTTTTGTTTATACCATTGTTTATAACTTTATTGCTTGTCAGCCTCGGAAGAATTACTAATTCTAAATTAATAAATAAATAAAACTAAATGAAACTAAATACTTAATTAAGTTTATCATGAATTTTAAAACAAAATGCTTAAGTGCACTGAATTCATATTATTTGATGAAACTGAAGTTTGCAACGTTTATGGTAAACGAAAAAATGGAAAATCTCCTTACCTTAAATCTAAAGCATGTATTTAGTAAATTTTGATGCCAAATAACTGTAAAAAAAGTTTGCAAGTTTTAAACTTTTTCAACCAAGTCTTCAAGAATCGATTGAAAGTTCTAAAATGTTTTCAAAGCTCCTCGCCTAAAATCTTAAACATGGATTTTGTGGATTTTCATAGTAAATAATTGAAAACAAGATGCCGGGGAAAGCTGTCATTTTGAGCCCACAAAAAAATCAAAAATCGTAAAAAAAATCCTAGAACGTGTTCAATGTTTCTTAACTAAAATCTAGGGGGTTGAAACTTTTTCTTACAGTTTTTCACTATCAAAATCTACAAAATCCATGTTTAAAATATTAAGTGAGAAGCTTCGAACACATTTTCGAATCTTTTTTCCGATTCTTGATATTTGTGGGGGTTGGAAATGACAGCCTTCTCCGGTAGATGAGGGAATGAAACTTTTTTTGCAATCATCTAGTATCAAAACCTACAAAAACCTTGTTTAAGATTTTAGGTCAGAAGCTTTGAAAACATTTTAGAATTTTTCATCGATTTTTGACAATTTGGGGTTGAAACTGACTGTTTTCCCCAGTAGCTAGAAGGATGAAACTTTTCTACAGTTACTTGGTATTAAAATCTACTAAATCCGTGCGTTAAATTTAGAGTAAGAATATTTTGGATTTCTCGTTTACCATAAACGTTTCAAACTTTAGTTTCATTATTATTTGTTGTAAAATTTTGTATACTGAAATAAGTTGACATGAGAGAAATTTCGTTGCCGCAGGGTTTGTGTTTGACACCTGAAAATCTGGAAAGTCCGAATAAACCAGCTGTCATGTGGGATCTTGTAATGGAAAGATCAAAATATAATTTCTAAGTAGATTGTATAGCCATTTATAAAAAATCCTGTTCCTTTGGCAAAATTGAAGAAATTCAGAGTCTCAAACATTTTTTCATGCCCGCTTTTCAATCCTAATTTGATCCTGTGCTGAAGAAGCATATATATCAAATACTCTGATTAATTGCAGATTTTACTATCTTTCTCATTTTTTACTTGATCGATTAAATCTATTCTAGACTTAGATATTCATCTTCTGGAGAATCAAAGTTTGATTCCATTTAAACCAGACAGGAATGATGTATTGGCTCGAATATCCATGTAAGGTAGCGCGTTGTGAACTTCCTTGCTACTCGCTCATGATTAGTCCCTACAACGCGTACACACATTATATTACAGTTTCACTAGCAATCTTCCAATTGGGTTTTCAAATTTACAGCGCGATATGGAAATTTTCTTTCTTTGGTTAATTCATTCACGCAGCTTGAATGGAGTTGCTAAAGCGTACTTGGGATCCAGCAACCACGGAGGAAGAACACATGTTAAATTTCATACCACCTCATTGCCTGAAAGGCCAAATAGAATATAGTAGGCAGAGAGAACATTAAATTTATTAAACTAAAAAAATCTGCCACATCCTCATCACGTGCTACGCGCGCAGCTCCCAAGTTTCGGATCTTGCGCTTCGCACTTGATAATAAATGTAACTCGCGCTCCGCGCTCGGTCTTTGTACTTCCCTACAATTGTGTTTAAAGCTTTCGAAACTAAAAAGCAGAATGTCAGCTGCTGTATTGGATGGTTGTGAATTCTCCGTTGCTAAAGCTTCTCTGGCTCTAACGAATACATTCTAATTGTGTGTCTCGTGCTGCACACTAAATCAAACTCTGTCTGAAACACGAACTTCTCTATATTACCTTCAACTCTAATGCATTAAATGTATATAATATTAACTTATATACCTCGTACCTTGTTTTGTTGACAGAAAATTTAGTTAGTCTATTTATAATATTAATATAAATACAATTAAAACAAAAACCACGCATCGCATAAAAAAAAGAACATTTTTTCTTTTCAAACTTTTTTTTTGTATCTCTTAAAGTTTTGCTATAAATTTGACTTTTATTTGAAATGTTGTATTTTCTAATTCATACCAAAACTATGCATCTCATGAAAAAATATAATCAAAATGTGTAGATGCTTCTTCAAAGAACAATTTTGTTCTTAAGATGGAATTTTCTATTTTAGATTATTCTTGCAGAAAAAAAACAAAAACTACATGCCCTATCGAAAACTGATTGAGAACAAACTTGTGAAAAATTTTTTAGATAAACAATTTTAGTACTCTCACTTTTTTCCGTATCTTCCATAGACTGCTCACAAAATAAAAATTTTGATTTTCGAGTATTTTATTTTCATGGCTTAAACCATAATCGCTGATCGAAAAAGGATGTTCAACGAACTTGACCTTTCTTTTTGGTCCCAGGGAATGTGTGCAAAAGTACGATCGAATACGATTATTCATTCGAAAGTTATCGAGTCCACCAGATTATTTTTCATTATTTTTTGTGCGAACAAAATTGGAATTTCCGATTTTTTGAGAAAATTCAAAAAGTTGTATTAACGATCTTGTACGGCTCCCAATAAGAAATTTTTTTTCCTCTTGACTTTTTTTCAATCTTGCATTATTAGGATAAGAATTCTCATTTTCTTTCATATTTTTGAATTTCGGAAATACGTACCATAGCTCTGACAATTTGTTTTTTTTTTCGAAAAAAATTATTAGGATAAATTGTTCCACTTTTTACGTGCTACGAGAAATTGTACCTAAAATTTTTGAGTCTTGGAAAAAAAAGTCCATAAAAATTTTCAAAATGCTCCACTTCTTTTATTTTTCATCCAAAATAGCTGGTTAAGGAACTTGACTTGTCTTTTTGGTCCCTCAAAATGAGTGCCAAAGCACGATCGAATATAATCATTCTTTCGAAAGTTATCGAATTCACAGATTATTTTCAATTATTTTTGGTGCGATCGAAATGGGAATTTTCGATTTTTTGAGAAAATTAAAAATGTTGTATTTATGATCTTATAGGGCTCCCAATAAAAAACATTTTTTTCTTTGACTTTCTTTTCAATTTTGCGTCATTTGGCTGCAAAATCTCATTTTCTTTTATATTTTTGAATTTTGAAAATATTGTAACTCTGACAATTATGTTTTTATCAAAAAAAAATGAGGATAAATTGTTTCACCTTTCACGTGCTACGAGAAATTGAACTTACAATTCTTAAGTCTCGAAAAAAAAGTATTAAAAAATTTTCAAAATGCTCCCCCTCTTTGATTTTTTATCAAAAATTGCTGGTTAACGAACTCGTCTTTTCTTTTCCGGTTTCAAAAAAGTGTGCCAAAGCACAATCCAATATGATCATTCTTTCGGAAGTTATCGAGTATACAGATTACAGACTACAGACAGACGGAAATTTTACTTAGCCGCGAATGTCAATTTTCGCATAAAACCAATACCTTCTTATTCAGAATGAGAATGTTAAAAATTGTTTGGAAACAATACTGAAAAATGAACAACAATATTGAATGTTGTAAATTTTGTTTTGATTGCAGGGAATAAAACGAAAGATGTGTGTTCTGGTTTAGATTGGTTAGAACCCGATGGAAAAAGGCTAATTTCACGGCATTCAGGACAGGAAAACTGCGTTTTTCCGCATTTTGCTCAATCACGGAAATTCCAGAAAGGGAAAAATGAAGTTTGTATCCAATTAATAAACAAATGGAAATACTCTCAGTGAATGTATTAAGAACTGTTCTATATAATCGGGGTTTCGCCTAATCGGATCGGGTTGCGGTCAGAGAACAAATCGAATCGATAGACGAAACATTATTATTCAGAGGGTTGCAGTCCAAAAGTTGACAAGAGCTATTTCGACAATAATGAGTTTTTTGGCCCAAAAATTATTCAGAAATGAAATAAACGTCCTGTTAAAAGGGTTTGTTCGAAAGGACATTTAGTAGTACAGTACCTAATGAAAGGTTGGTATAGCGGTCAAGGAAGATGCGGCAAGTGTCATCGGCAGAATCTTGTATTCTTTCAAAATTTGTATTTATCTAACCTATTACAAGTTATACTTTCTTCTTCAGCGATTCTTGATAATTGGAATAACAAAATTCAATTTTTAGAGTATATTACTAGTGTCACCCAGACCTGAAACTTCATATTTAAAAAATTCAAAATTTTTATTTAAGTTTTTGTGATGTAACTAGTTTATCCTTCATTCAATAACAAAATTCATCTAAAGGAATGTCAAATTTACTATAAGAGTAATCACTTTTATTACTATTAAGGGCAAAAAAGTGTAACACAGTCTGTTCCACCGTGACACCGCGATCAAACATTTTCAATTCTCACCCAGCATCACCATATCTCGAAAACATGTTTCTATTCCTGTAAAAAATGAAAAATTCTACTCCTAATTGCTACCGCGAACCGATTTTCCAAACCTGCGGAATTCTAGCCTAACAGCATTTTCGGTCGATTCTCCCGGGGCTGGTTAACTTTTTCAATCCAAACTTCGTCTGCTCATATTCACGAACTTAATATCTCTATAGCATGAACTGTTCATTCTTGAAACTGAAAATTTGATTTTTTATATTAATCCCCATCCGAAAGCGCTTTAATTTGAGGATAGTATCAGTTTCAGAATGTCACCTTCTCAGATCTATTTCCTCTTAACTAGCTAACTTTTTTTTACCTAAATTTTTTTTGTCCCTCTCGTGTTAAATTGTCAAAATATACCATGTCACCTTTTGGATTGCCACCCCTCTTTTTTTGTTGTTGAAACATATGGGCTCAAGTATTGTTTATAATTGACGACATTTGAATAGTTCATTTTATTTGACTTTGGTCGTGTTTCTGTTTTTGTGCAATCATTAATCTGGTATTCCAAGTTTGCAGGAATTGCATTGAATTCGATTATTAAAAAAACATTTTGATTTTTATTTAAAATCCGGACATGGTTGGAGAGAGAGATCCATTTTTTAGAGATGTTTATTTTGTGTAGTTCATGAAATGATAAATGAAGTAACGTTGTATAACACAATGGAAAAAGTTTTTCATTTATTAACTTTATAGTGCTACTGCTTAATCTATTTCATTCAAATGATTCGGAATCAAAACATTCCTCATCGTGTGTATAATTATTATGGAGTTTCTACAGAGAAAACGTTTTGCTCGCTTTTCACGGAATTTATTGATTGCAAAAGAATTACCTTCTGTGGAACATTGTTTGTTCTTTCCCACCCATTTATCTCCGTCACGGTTTATGCGTACATTCGTGTCGAAATTTTCAAGCTTCGATGAGGTGTTTTCGTCTATTACATGTTTGGAAGAATGGAAAATATTACAATGATAGAAAAATTTGGTGATGAGAATATTGTCCCGCATGAATATTAATAAATCTGCAACTAGTTATCTTCCCATTTTTAATTCATAATATTATAATTAATCAATTATAAAATAGCTTCATCAAATTCAGAAAAGGAAATTATATCTTCTTTTCCATTATTCACAAACCTTCTTTTGGAAGGAATGAAAATTTAGGTAGTACCTACGGTAGGGAACTTCACAATTTATGATTCACTTCAAATTAAAAGTTTTGTAATTACGAAGAATAATCAGATATCAAATTTCTTATCAGCTCGGATTAAAAAGCTTTAAAGTTTAAGAAGTTTAGAATCTGGAAAGTACACCAGTTTTAAGTGCTTCTCACAGGAAAAGTATTCAGAAGGAGATTTGCAAGGTAAAAAAATTTAATTTCATAAACTTTCTGGACGTTACGAATTTCAGTATAAGTAGTCAAATATTTTTTCATAAATTAGGCTAGTCGTACCGGTCGTCCTGAACTTTCGAGAGGAATAGTCCATCCTCTTTTCCAACTTCCCCAATTCTTCACGACGGATAGACATCGCTTCGAATTGAAAAGTTGTTCTTTAATTTCTCCTATCTTTAAAAGCTTTTAAAACTTTGTAAAGCTTTTATTAATTTATGAAAAGCATTTCCATTCTTCAAAATTTTAATCTTCAGAAATCACTGTGTTAATTTTTTTCTGTTAGTTTAATCTTTTTAATCCTTGTATTATTAGCATGATATGTAGTATAACTGTAAACAGCAAAGGAAAAAATTTGTCTTAACGTTGTACTTTATAATTGATTAATTTTTAATTGATAAAAGAATTAAAGTGTGCTTGCAAGCTCATTATCTACAATCTAAAAACTTATACTCACGATGATGAAATTTAGCACAATGGCAAAATACTTTGCACTGAAGAAAAGGAAGCTTAGTAAGATGTTTCTAATACTTAAAGTAGCTTCTAAGAAATCAAGTTTACTACAATTTTCTGTTATATAAGCAAATCACGTATAAATTTTCCCTCTGTATTCTCTATAATCTATAGGGACGCAACTCCCAAATAAAATAATAACATTATAGTTTCAAAATCTGAATTTGAAAAAAAGTTGTTTAATTTATTAAAAAAACATCCCTCCACTAAAATTACTGAGCATCCCACTTACAAAAAGTAAAAATCTTGTCCTACTATTTAAAAATTCACGGAGAACAAAGTCCCGATTTGTTAACTTTCAGTAAAAATAACATAATATTTAAAATGAGAAAAATTCTTATTTAAAAAAAACTATTGATATTCTTGTGAAGGAAGGATTCTACATTTCATTTAATTTCTGAAACTCTCACTTCTAACGAAAAACCTTTCGATGCATGGTTGAAAATAAAAGATTTAAACGTTCTTGAATACGGAATCGACAACTTAATTGAATGATTGCGCTTGGGTAAGCTCTTCAGCCGGTAGCGTGATTTTATCGAAAACTTTCGGTTCCTTCTTGCAAACTTGAACGATTCGCGCTAAAGTCCATAGGGAGGATCAGACCAACTTTGCGAGTCAGATTTCCCGTAAATTCAATCACATTTACTAGGCAAGACACATCTTTCCTAAAGAAATCCAAATTTCAATTATGCATCTGGATTTTCAAGCGTCGCTTGAGTTTCAATCCACTATCCACCCTCCGAAAAACTCCTAACTTCCAACATTGTAGTTCATCCAATGTTTTTCCATTTTTAAATCACTGTCGTTTGCCACAAATCGTCGAAAGAATTAAGAAACTCTTACCGGTGACGGTTGCAAGGAAAAGAAGAAGCGGATGTAGAAACGAGCGCGCGTGTCGTTTCTTGACGTTACTTCCCATCGTGCGCGCTTGACAGACTTCAAGGACCACGCTACGCGGTTCACCAATCACATCAGTTTATATCACAGGAAACTCGTAACACCACTTCCGGGACCGATAATCCGAACATCAGGGATGCAAAATCTCGAGGACACTTTTTTTCTATCATGAAAAAACTCGTTACTTCACAGTTCCTTGATAGATAATAGATAAGCTGGGGGAAAAAAGGGTTTACTTCTTTTTTTTTTTGATAGTTTTCCGAAAATTGAAAGACGTCCCTCGCAGAGGAAGCGCTCTGGGAAAACCGAGCTTCTCCCGACGTACGAGCGGCTACTGAGCTCCCGCCGCAAGCGCATCGAGCTTGCAGTGCGTCGACGCCAAATCGAAAGCTCAGCCATTTTCTGTCGGCCACGAGAGACGCGCCACCATAGGGCTGCGCGAGCTTCGCCCGTCCAGCCGAGTGATTGATTGGCGCTGAAACTTCGCGACTGATTGAATCTTTTTTACGTTTCAATATCGATAGCTCTCGGTCTCTCTCGAATCTATGTGAAGATACGTTTGCATGGCATGCCGAGAAATTCGGTTTTATCCACCCGAGTACCCCGAAAGAACTGAGGGATCACATCAAAGCATCCGCAGTTTCACAATCAGAGGTCTCAACTGCGACTGCGAGAGGTCTATCAAACTAAAGCTTTTCAAGTTCAGAATGCACTCTCGGGACATAAACTCTTGCATTGGGACGTTGTAGGAATTGTAGTATTTTTAGGAGTATTTATATTCAGAGATTTCAAGTAGATACTCGAGTTCCGAAATTTTTTCTCCTTTCGGTTGGTCGAACTCACGTTAATTTAGTTCGAGAACACTTGACTTTAGTGATTAATCACGTTATTGGTTCGAGGATGTCGCATCGCACAGTAGTACATAATTCAAAAAAACTAACTTGAATAAGAAAAATGGTCCGGTCTGCATAAAACTAATTTCTTAAGCTTTTTTCGGGTAACTGAATTTGAAACTAAAATCCGAATTTTTAGAAAAACTTATTCACATTCGAATTTCGTTCTAGTTTTGTGACACCATGGTGAAGTCGGGATTTATTTGCAGAAAATTTAGATTTCAAATTTTATGCCGTTAGTCCAAAAAACCGCCGGAAGGAAAATTTGTTTACATCAAGCGATTCTTCATATATTCCTTGACTTTTTCAACTTTTCGCCTGGGTTCGTAGAGATTTACGGAATTTCCCAATAGAAGAGTGATTCTTACATGAAGAATTGCAAATCTTCCTAACTTATCTCTTTCCGACCTATTTAACATATATTTATGGGCCAACTTTTCAATATATGTTTCTTACAACATAAAGATAAAAGTGAGCATATCTTTTTACATTCTCATCAGAGAAGGTATTAGATTTGTGTAAAATTTGACTCCCCCCCCCCGTTTTTGTCAAATGTCCACGTTTTGAGACCCCCTGAACCCGAAAAACAGGTTTTTACGAATGTGTCT